>JAEQBH010008758.1:0-74813 GCA_016808115.1 Tetrastigma voinierianum
TACACCAAAATGAAGCTGGTCAGCATTAATTACAAAAGCATGACAGGCAGAGATTTCGCTAGGCGTAACACCTCGCTAGGTAGCTAAAATTTCTGCTAGCTCAGCGAAATTGAGCGAGATAGCGAAAATCACAAAATTTCGCTATAGTGACAACACTATTAGCTAGCGAAATTTATTAACAGCAAATTTCGCTAGCTCAGCCAAATATTTAGATACTAAATCAAGAATTTCACAAAGTAAAGTGATTTTCGCATACAATAAATTTCGCTAGCCTAGCTTAAATTCCTCATTTCTCATAGGGATTACAATTTTCGCTATGACTGCGAAATTTTCGCAATCCCAGCGAAATTTTCGCAATCATAGCGAAAATCTCTGGGTTGCCTGTTCTTCACTGCACTGATCTTCAACCACCACGCATCGCTTCTTCTTCACTTTGCCTCATTCCTTCATTGAATTTTTTTGTATGTTTCATGATAAATGGGTTCCAATCTTCATGGTTCAGCACAGATCTCGATATTGAACTCTGGGCGTACGCAAAACCCGCAAACAACAAAAATAACCTCTAAAACAAGATAAGTGATACCAAGAAGTTAATCTGAACACTTTAATCGGCATTATCACATATTTAAGGCGCAAAGCACTCAAAACCTATATGATATAGTGGCCTAAAATATACTTTTGGGTACTAATCACACCCCCCATAAACGTTGCTAGTCCCTTAGCAATGCAAAAATAATATGGTAATGCATGCGTTGATTTTCAAAATTTTATGATTCAAAGCCGCCAGATATACAAATAAACATTACCTTTTAAACTCGAAAAATTGGACACAAAGTTTGAAACCGACATGAAAGAGCCAAAACCATACAAGAACAAATTTTTAGGTCAATATTGGTTCCATGATTCTCAACTTGAATTTCCAACAAAGTCTAATGGTTCTTTGCAAACGCGGATTCAGCCATTAAAATCGCAAAATTGTCCCTCCCCCCCTAACTCATAAGACTCAAGACGGCCTTAAGTTTCGAACAACTCCAGATAGGGATAGTTACACTCTCCTTTCTTTTATTCAACTATATTGTGGGTGCAATGCTTAAAACCGACTTCACCTAAAGTCCGTAACGGGGTCCACCGAAGGACTCCCCAACCAATTAAGGTTTAGGCATCGTCAAAGGATCACTCTATCACAAACTCTACAAAGCCACCCTGACCAATGACTTCTCGAAAAATCAAGCACCTACAAATCGTTAAACTCTACCTATCCACCCACGAACGAACACTAAACATGACCTCAAACCAACTAAGGGCTTAGGCATCAGCTTCTCAAAGGCTGAATTACATATACCCCTGACCGCGCTTCTGCTTCAAGGCAAAGTGTCACGACTTTATTTTTCTTTTCTTCTTTTTCTTTTTCTTTTTCTTTGCTTTTTCTTTCTTTTCCCTTTTCGAAGACTACATCGGGCCTTCAAATGTGGGTAACACAAACCTATCCCAGGGTTGCCACACGCCCAAGGCCTGGGCTATGCAAAGTGAAAGTAGGTATACACCACAACCTATTGAAACAATCCGGTGTGCAAAGTGGTGTGACCAAATTTTGGCGAGAAATGTTCAAGTTGAGCATGTTGGAACTTCAACTGACCAAAAATTGTTTCAAACATGGAATTTGTTCAAACATAAAGGTAACTTACAATGATTCAATTCTAACAAAAGGGCACCAATTGTCCAATTAAAGCAATTCAATTGTTCAATCAGCAATCCAATCGTCTAAATTGAAGACAAAAACAAGCATGACACAGAAGTGCACAAAACATGATATGCAAAAGTCCGTATATATATACCGACAATTTTTGATATGTACCCAAAATGGCTAGTACATGAATACAAAGCTAAACATACAAAAGTATCACCGCCTACTATGGCTAACACATAAATCCTAATCAAAATTAGTAGGCAGTTGATAAAGCTGGTAACTATACAAAAACATAAAAAGAAACCTAACCACCTCACTGCTGTGGTGGTGGTGGGTCTCAGACCGCCACGCAGCCTAACACATCTCAAAGATGTCAGCCGCCGCAGGGCTCCTTCTCGATCCGAACACGAAGACCCAGCGGTCGGCGGACCAGCCGCATGGAGTGACACTGAAAGCCAACCTCCGATCCCGCCAGGTCGCCCCGGGTAGTCGCAATGAACAGATCACATCCATCACGCCTGCTATCTCTCTCGAGCCTGGCATGAACGCATTCGAACGATGTGACGTGGTAAGATGGGCTGTATTAGGCCGCAACGCGGATAATGTGGAGCGAGGAGACTGAGGGGACATATGCGGAGCCGACTCCTCTCCACCTCGCTCAGCCTGACCGTTCTGTCTGTGGAGTCCCCGCTGACCGGTCCCGGCACTCCTCCCGGCCCCGTCGGCCGGAGGATAAACGAGCATGGCATGACCATCGCCGCTCCATAGACAAAGATCCGAGGACAATTCCAACTCCTCTCAATCCGGGCCTGGAAGCCCATGCTCCGCATCTAGCATAATAGCCTGCATCGCTAGCTGAAGACTTCACCGAGCCGTGCCCTTACGATGGACCTTCTCTCGGCGTAACAGGGAGGTCACCACCAGAGGGACTGAACCGTAATCCTCGAGATCCGCATGCAGCCTCTCTCAGATGGCCCCCACGTCAGACGCAAGGTCGCAAATGAAAGAGGGCCGGTCCTCAACAGATGATCGACGCAGCACCTAGCTGAGTCGCTCCTAAATAATATGGGTCCAAAGTAAAGGTGTTCCCGGCAAGACCGCGGGACCATCTCTGTACCAGCGAGACCAGCCTCGAGTAACCTCCAATTTGGCCGTATCCGCAGCCCAACGCCGCCGAAATGTCCGCCGCTTCTAAGCACTCCCCGGGCGACCGATAGTGAACCGAGCTCGAGCGACCAGGCGTCCTGGGATGTCGTGTGGTGGGTCAACGGTAGAACCGCAACCACCTGGGGTACACACCGGCCTCATGAATGGTAGCAGGAGTGCTGCTCGACACAGATCGGTCCTCGAATCGATCCGCCAACAAAGGTCGGACGTCAGACAGACTCGTGAAGTCTCTCTAATGAACACGCCCTCCGAATGGGGTGCCCGACAAACAATCCGCCCCGATCCCAGGTGCGGCATAACCGAGGCGGGCGCATGCCGCCTCACCGCAGATGTGGTCGGCGACTTACTGAGGCTCCTCGGATGAGGATGACTCACCCGGCTCGATGTGCGGGCTGGCTGGGAGGGCCGAGCCCTCCAGATCTCCCGCCGTGCTGTGACGGGGCCCGGCTGTCTCATCCGAAGTCCGTATCGCTCAATCCCCGTGGTTCTTCGAGACCGCCGGGATGTGAGCCGGTATCGGGCCTGGAACCGAGTTTGTAACCTGGGTCCGCCTCTCGCTCGTGTACTAAATTCACCTGCGGGTCGGCGGACCCACCGTACGAACCATCACTATAGACTAAAAGAAATCAGTGTTCACTGAGCGAAAAATAAAACCAAGGCACCATAATGCCGACCGCTCGGGCTTAACTGATCGTTACTTACAACAGGACACCATGACCCAGTTCTGCAGCTTTAATTTAATCGCCGTGGTAAGGCAAGGCTAGTCGGTTATGGCATGGGGCCACCGTGCATCGGGCGCGAGGTGCAAACGTAATGGCGCCATGCGGGTACAGAAAAGTGAAGGCAACAGAGCGCCAGTTGATCGCTCCGTGCTGGTAAAGTGAACTACCACCGGCTGAAAGCAGCCGACTCGGGCTCTGGCACGCCAGGCGCGCGGCTCACGCGTGGCAATCGATGGTGCGGTGAGGTGGCTATGGCTATGCATGGCGCAAAGACAGGGAAGTCAGTGGCACTAAGAGGTCAGAGGGAAAAATGAAAGGTGTGAAAAGCCAAAACCCCTCCCATCATCTTTATATGTCCTCAAGGGCACCAGATCTTTTCCCCTCAAATTCTCGCTATTATAGCTTTAATTTGAGCTTAACCCGCACTTAAAATCAAATTTAAGTATATGATTCTACAATATTAGGATAAAAATTATAATAAAAATTAATATATGATACTATAATTTTAAAAAATATTTCAATATAAGAATATATTATAAACAAAGGCTAAATATGAAACTGCTAGTTAAGAAACTTTCTAAAATAACCGAAATTATTAAAATTGACTGTAAATTAAAAACAAAGAAAATTGTTGAACTGCAATTCAATTGGGAACACCAACCAGCTTCAATATCGCCTGAATACTCAAGGAGGTCAAGGACGATCTCCTAACCCCTCAGCAAAGAGCCTCGAGCCTCTAATCCTCATGTCGCTTCCCTTATGACTTGTTTCATTGGTTTTTCGATGGTGAATTGGAGCAATTGTTCTTCGTAAGTATTGATGGCACACAAAACCTCTTCACCTTTACCCACTATTCCCTTGCAATTCCCGGACACTTAGCTCTCCCGCATGTCGAATTCAATTAAACTAACTTCACGCTAATTGCTTTTCATCTTCCGCACCGTGTTTGTTGTTCAAATGGAATATGTTCACCCAAGGTCATATTGCCAAATGTGTTGCATGACTCCATTTCCGGCAATGATATCAGCATTAGCAAAGCATAGAAATGGTCTTCCTAGGATGATTGGCACTGATTGGGTTCATTTGCAATCGTTTCTAGAAATGAACTACAAAATCTACCGGGTAGTAGAATTTGGTCTATTTTCACCAAGGCATCTCAACATCCCCTTAGGGATCTCTACCGATCTATCTACCAATGATAGTGTTATGTCAGGTTTAAGTTCACCTTAACTTAACCGCTTATACATCGAGGCGGCAGAGGTTCACACGGCTCCTGTGTAAAAGTGTAGATTTGTCTATACAAGTCCCACCAATATTTACCAAAATTCTGTGGGAGATCCTCGATCCTTTGCATGACCGATTCTTGTTTGGATTATGACACCGACTTGTTCAAAAGTAAGAAATACTTTTCAATACCTAATCCCCTTCTTGATTGTGCAAAGATCTTTCAAAATTTTTTATAGGCGTGGACTTGTCTGATTATGTCCAAAAGTAGGTATGTCGGACTTTGACCGCCTTTAGACTCTAGGATGCCCGCTGCCGAGATGCCTCTTCTTGCCTCTATGCTTGTGGAAATGGAGGTGGTATGCAAGGGTTTCATTGAGTCCTCTTTCTTCAGAAAATGTGTTATGGCTCCATTTCTACTTCATTCCCGGTTTCCTTAATTGTGTTTTAAGCATGGTTGATCAACCTCTTTTCCACTCCTTAGTGTATCATAGCTTTCACCTCATCCATTCCCGAATTGCTAGATAAACCTATCTCATGACCTTTGATTTGACAAAGGTTCGGGAAGCGGGGTCTCCTCTCTCCCCCCACTTCCGTAATATTGTTGATCTTGTGGATTGAAGTTCTCAGAGGGTTGTCAATCTTTTGTTTAGATTGCCTCTGCCCATCTATTCTCTTGTTCAGCTCTTGGCATCAATCCTTCAGGCGCTTGCACATTGATCCTTTGTTCTTCCACAGTTACCCACCACTCCTTACCAAATTTAGGACGGCTTCTGTCTCTACAGAGAAGAGGTGATGTGTTGTTGTAGTTAAAAGTGGAACCAAACTGTGTTTACAATCAAATATAAAGTGGGGATTGGGTTTCCGTGGAGAGGTTAGTGGGTGATTCCTCCAATTGGAATTGTAGGTATTACCATATCGTGTGCCAGGGGTCAGGGTGGCTCAGGATTACCACAACATTTGCCGCTCCGACATCAAATCCTTCATTGATGGAGCACTCAGATCATGTTCTCCTCGATTACCCGTGGGTTGGAACCGTGAATGGGCCGGTCTCACAGCAGCCGCCACGTATGTATCTCTCTTATGGAGCCTTTTCCCTCTCAAGCCCTCCACCTCCTAGCCAAGGCTGAAATTTCACTCTTTCATTTCTATATCCTCCGACAAAGGCATACATCCCACTCCTAGGGTTGGCTAAAGGTTACTTTTCTTTCCATTTCTCTCGGGTTTGGTCTATCCCAACCCCCAGTTTCTCACACATAGTTCGAAACCATGGCTCACCAGATGCTTACTCTAAAATCTCCCCACACATGGTTTCCAATAACTGTTTATGGCAGAGACATAACACCATAGAAGTGGCTGCACAGCATCCATGTATCAAACCCATGATGTGGACAAGCACTAATGGTCTCCATGAATCTATCCCAGCACTGGTAGAACCTCTCACCATCTTGAGCTGCAAAGGTGTAAATCGGGTCTCTTCAAATCATTGGTCTTATGAGCACCAAGAATTTTTTAAAACTCGCTTGCAGCTCAGCCCAATTTCTTATGGTTCTTGGGCCTCATGAGTTAAGCCAAATCTTGGCCTTGTCCTTGTGGTCAAGAAATGCTTTCAAATTTTAGCAAATCCATGTCAATCATACCTTCCTTAAAGGTTGTGCACCTCAAATCCCCTTATGTGTGTGTATGGATTTTCATTTTCTTATGTACCATGATATGTGGGGAGTAGGGGTGTACTAAATAAGGCCTCATCATACATCTTCAAATAGAGGTACGATGCAAGAAGGCACTAACTCTAGGAGGGTGATATGGTCCCTCATCGACCTATGTCACAATTCACCGGGTACCGTCGACTCGTTCCTCAGCAGGGATCCATTTGGTCTATCGCACACCGATTTCACTGCCTTATTCTAATTGGTGCCTGATTCTTTGCACCCACCGATGTCTCTTTCCCTGCTGGTGCATAAACACCGTTACAATAACCGAGACACAAGAAATGAAGACAAAACAACTCGCAGAAAAGAAGAGAGAAGCAAAAAATAACAACCGGGCCGTAAACAAAAAACAAAAATAGTAGCTATCGCAAATTGATGAACACTCTGCGCTATAGCTACCGGGATTCAAAAAGGGCTGGGTCACCCTTCACTTGTGATGTTGGATCACAAGTACACTTCAACTTATCAGAACGTAGCTCGCACCATCCCTGCAAACGACGCCAATTTGATTTGTGCCACTTTAGGTGATGCGGAATCAACAAAATTTATATTCTAGCCTCCCATCAGAAATGCTACCGCAAAGTATAGCCAGCTCAGTGGCCTAACGGGGATGAGTTTCTCATCCCATGAATGACTTGCATCGTTGTTGAAATGCGAGGCTTTTAGCTTTGGATTTTTTTTATTTTGTTTTGTTTCAAAACAAAGTGGGAGTTGTTTGTGTGTCGATTAATTGCAAAACCGAAAGTGAAGTGTGAAAAGGTAACTTTGAGGGTTTAGGTCACTAGCTTAACAACATGGGGGTTAACAAGGTCCCTGTTTATCCTAGCATCATGGCAAGCAACCTATAGTCCAAGCCATAACCTGATCTTTGTTCAACTAGCAAACCTAACCCAGAATCACTCCTATTCGAGTCAACACAAAGTAAATATGCATCTACACTCTTTCGCCTTGAACCCTAACATTCAACATCATTTGAGTGGCTCGTAAAGGCCATCTAAAAGAACAACAAGGTATCTAGCAATAAGTATGCAATCGTATCCTAAAGCATGGTAAGTATCACAAGGTAATGACATTAAATGATACATTCAACCCTAGTTTGAGAAGATGGGAACCATAAATACGCACTTAGCATTTAACACATGAGGACAACCCGCAACTACCCCACAACCAAGCTAGCTACCTCCTTTCAGCTAAGAGGCTTAGGCTAAGCATCTCTTGAGTCACATCCTCAAGAGGGTTGTTTACAGCCTAGAAAATGCAGAGAAAGAGAGGGAGAGAAGAGAGAAAACAAACCTCAAATGAAAGCCGGGAGATATTTACATAAAATGAAAATGTGCCAAAAGATTGCTTGTGGTTACAATTGGGGCTTATATAGGCTACCCAATGTATGAAAATACAAGAAAGCCTAACATTTGCTTAATACAAGGGACAAGGAGGTAACAGACACCAAAATGAAGTCTGCTGGCATTAATTACAAAAGTATGACGTAAGGTGAGATTTCGCTTGAAGTGCACTAATTTCGCTAGGTAGCTTAAAATTTCGCTAGTCAGCGAATTGATGTAGACAAATAAATCACAAAATTCGCTTATGTGCACAACACTACTTAAGAATAAATTTCGCTAGCCTAGCTTAAATATTTTAGAGATAGCTTAAATTAAAGAATTTTGTTAGTGACGCTGATTTTCAAGCATAGCGAAATTTCGTTAGCTTAGCTTAAATTTCCTCTCACTCTCGCTAGGATTGCGAAATTTTCGCTATGATTGCGAAATTTTCGCAATCCCAGCGAAATTTTCGCAATCCTAGTGAAATTTTCGCAATCATAGCAAAATCTCTGGTTGTTCGTTTCACTCCGTGACCGTGATCCCGAACCTCCACCGCATCGCTTTCTTCTTCACTTTGCCTTCATTCCTTCATTGAATTTTCAGATAAGCTCATATCGGCAACGGGTTCAATCTTCTTCATGGTTCACACATATCTCGACATTGAACTCTCAAGGTACGCAAAAACCCGTTAACAACCAAAAATAACCTCTAAACTAGCATAAGTGAAACTAAGAAGACCAACACTTTAATCAGATATCGACATGATTGGGCCACAAGAAAAGCACTCAAAACCTATCTCGATATAGGGCTCAAATCAAAGACTCGCTACTAATCACCATGTCATTGCCTCTAGATCTCTAGAGAGGTCTTTTGCCCAGCCTCCACCATACTTAGCCTCACCCTCTAACCTGAACTCGGGCCAGCCTAATCCCGGGTCGTGTCGGCAATCTCCATAGCTCTAACACTTCTCTCGACCGCATTTAACCAACGGGTTCGCCACCATCGGATCTCCTCCCCGTGAATGTCGGAAGGATGATGTGTCCTAAACCTCCGAGGCATTTCCTGACCTCCTCGACCACCGTTACACCACAGGCGATGGCAACGCCACAATACTACCTTCCGCCTCAAAGAAAGCCCGTCGGTCAAACACGGCTGCGCTGACCAAGACTCCTCGTGGACGCCTCTACGTCCTTCGCTCGACTAGCCATCTACACAAGTTCAAACGGGCAAGTTAAATTCACTGCAGCATCTCTAAGGCATAAACACAACCCCGAGACACTATTCATACACATAAAACATTTTATATACCAAGTTCTTGCATTCATAAGAAATGCAAGATGATAATTCCACATTAAACCATTTTTATCAACAATTTTTTTTTTGAAAATTTCATTTTTACTAAATTTTATTTCATTTCATTTTTACGGCTTATTATTTTCGAAAAATTTTGTGAACAAGCAGTTCATGAACAAAGGATCAAACAAAGCAGACCGAGTCCAAAACTAGTTTCGTGGTGCATTGTGTGCACACTTCAAGCCACCATGAAAGCACAAGGCGCTACACGCGCGGCCGTGGTCGTGCCTAGCAATCCGGCCGTGTCATGCCCTTACGACCGTCAGGTCGGCAGCCTAGCTACTGTGATACCGTGCCTTGAGCTCAAGCAGGGCACTACCGCAAAAACAATGGCCTAGGTCGCGACACGCTTGTCTTATGCCTCCTCATGGTCACAATACACCACCGCATTGCGATACACTTTCCAAGAAACAAGCCTCATGTCACGATACAATTGGTGTATTGCGACACAATAACCCGTACTATTCAAGTTACCTACCACGATACAAAGTTTGTATCGTGATTACGCCTTTCCCGGCTGCTACCTTCAGACACTACATGTCACCGATACACCCCATTGTATTTGTGATTGCGCTGGGCAAATACTTCAACCACTTTCTCTCGTGACCGTTATATATATATATATATATATATATATATATATATATATATATATATATATATATTTTTTTTTTCCTCATTCTCCAAGACACCCAATAAATTTATAAAAATTTATTTTAGCTATTTTTCTTCGCTTACACATCAGAAACCTTATAAAATTCCTCTTTCACATCACATTTTTTTTCTTCCGCTTACACACTGTAAAACTCCAAAAAATTTTCCAATACTTCATATATATATATATATATATATATATATATATATATATATATTTTTTTTTTTTTTTCCCCCGTGTTAATCACTCTTCAAGCACACAAAACCAATCACAACACATAACACCTGTGTTATGCACACCATTCACACATCAATCACCAAATTTATCAAACAATCACATAAAACACATGCTTGCAATGTTCTAATCCTATCCCGTGCTTGTCTAGGTAATCACATACCTAACCCTACATCGAGCCACACCAAGTGGTGATGTTCTTACACTTAATGACTCTGGCCTTGACCCAAGTCCCCCAAGCCCTAGGTAATCGTATACCTAACTTATCGACACTAAGCTCTAGGTATTTATAAACCTAGGCTCTGATACCATGCTGTGACTCCCCAAAACCCGGGGGTCCGTTGACAACCCGTCAACCCGCGGACATTTCGCGGAATGCTCCAAAATCCCACACTACCACGAAAAATAAGTGTAGTCTCTCAGACGAGGAGCTCTACCCAAAGTACACAACCCGTCCCAACCATACACACCACTCCATGAATACATAATTGAGCAAGTAATTATAGCATTCTAGCACATTTCGGGCCACACTGCCCACATTTTCGCATGAGGATAGATACTTTTAATTGCTTTTGTTTTTCTTGGACTTGTTCGGGTCTTTCGTGTTTAATGTATAATTGTACAAGGATTTACGTCCGAAGCAAATATGGATCATTGAGGAGGTTGACAAACGATTGCGAAGTTTCGAACTCGCAACAACGTCGGGAAAAGCACCGGGGAGGGCGCAGTGTACCTAAGACGCCCTCAACGTGCACCGGCACACCCGAGCGTAGTGGCAGAGGAAAGTGGCACGGGGTACACCTTCAACATGCACGGCATACCCTGCAAAAAGTGACAAGAAGCCAAAAAGTGTACCCTAAGACACCACTAACATGTAAATTTACACCCGTGAGAACTACGTGAATTGGTTGGGAATTCGATCCTAACGCAAGGGCACACTTGTCAATCAACCTTTAATGCGATCACATCGGAGAGGGGTATAAAAGCTAAGGATACAAGGAGGCGCAGCTTTAGCTTTGGGAGGATTAGGTTTTCATGTGAGAAGTGTTCTTCCCATAGTTTTGAGTTGAAGTTTTATAGATCCGTATCAAGACTTTATTCTTGGAGATTTTGGATTCAAGCACCCAATCTTTCAAGAGGAACATACATTTCAAGCCAATCCCAAAGATTTCATATTTTTCATTCCTAGGTTTCTTAACTCCGACTCCGATTTTCTCAAAGTGTCAAGTTCATGAATAAATTCTCTCACTATGATTGTCCTTATACGCTCCATGGAATTCTAAACTTCTTTTGGTTGATTCCATGGTGGAAACTCTCACCATGATCACTTTAATTCCCTCACCCCTCTCTTTGAACCTCACCGGATTGTGGCGATGTAATTACAGTAAACACTATTAAAACCTTAGTTAAGATCCTCTGACAACGTGGTGAACGAGAGACATTCGTACACGTTGTGCTTGATTACAAATGTAAGCTAAGAGACTCGAATTAATCGTGGGAATAAGTGACTAACATCATTCAATCATCTTTCTTTGAAAAGAGCACTAAGGATAAATCTTTCTCCATCAAAGACCATTTATCAATGGCCCCTAGATGAGTTTGTAAAATAAGAGGGAGTTACGTGATCGGCGAGTGAACTTAAAATCCCAAAGAATCATCTTTCTTTAAAATATTCAAAGCAATCAATCATTCAATCAAATAACATGCCCCATAATTCCCTTTTTAAATTACACTTTTCATGGGAGAAAAGCTCCTACGGATCAACAGATGAATCACTCCTCATGGAGATGACCCTTCGTGGATTCCCACAAGATACAATGCTGGGGACAACCTAATTCCTACGCCTGGGAAATATGAATCTCAAAGATACGAATAAGAACGAAGCATTTTTGGTGCCGTTGTCGGAGTGCCACCAACCCGCCAAGGTCTAAAGAGAGCGAGGTAATTTGCAATTACATTGCAAATCCTGGGTGACGTTTCTCCACTCTTCTTTAATTTGTTTTTGCAAGGGAATCTCACTGGTGTTTCTCGATGAGTAAGCGTAGTGCATGTCAGTTTGGGCTCGCAACGAGCAACACCGACTTGTAAGAATTATACATCCTAGAAATTCTGAGGAATCCAGAATAAGTCAAGTGTTTCAAAATAACATTTTACCTCAAATGGATCATCCTGGGAATCAGCAACATTTATTTAATTAACATACCTAAGGAATTCGTTAACCCACAAGGATCTCATGAACCTCCAATAACATGGAGGTAGATGCTACACCCCAATAGCACCGCACAGGAGGGAGGTGAAATGGTAACTTTCAAAGAAAATCAATATAGCTCCCCTCAAGCCCTTTACCTAATGTGGAAAGAACCCTTCGAGAAATTCTACAACCTCAGACCACAACCACCTGCGGTATTCGCCTTCCCAAAGAGGCTATCAATTTAATGAAGTGAAATGATCCGTCTCACCAGATATCAAGGGTTTGAATATGAGAATCCTTATTCATTCATGAGAGATTTTGAGGATGTTTGCAAGTGCATTTCATCGCTCACCTCTCCACATAATCGCTTGGTTTTATTTCCTTTGTTTTTAAAGGAGAAAAGCCAAATTTAGTTTCATTCTCTTGCACCTAATCTTACCCTTACATGGAAAATATGCGTAATAAGTTCCTAAACAAATTTTTCCCTCCAAGACGTACTAATGCTCATGCGAGCAATTCGTAACTTTTCTCAAAAGCCGTGAACCTTTTGTCATGTACGGGAGAGATATTAAGGATCTCCTCCATGTTATCCCTCACCATGGATTGAATGTAGGACAAATATGTGCATACTTTCATCAAGGATTATCCCTGAATAATAAACAGTACATCCAAATGATGTGTGCGGTGCTAATTCTATGAAAAGAGTTGCCAGGAAGCAATTCAACTTTTTTGACACCATACGTAAAAATGCTCGAACATGGGAGACTAACACTCGTAGACACCGGCCAGCACATAATGCACCTATAGGGGGAGGAATCCATCACTTAAAAGAGAATGATGAATTGCAAGCAAAAATCGCCAATTTAACAAGAAAGTTGGAGGCCATAGAGATGAAAAAGGTGAACGAGGTAACTAGTGTGCCTCAAATACCCTCGGTACCTATTGGATCAAGAGTGGAGGAGCCATGCATAATATGCGATGACCCTACACACTCAACTATCAACTGCCCAAACCTTCCTTAAGTTAAGGGAGCAATTCAGATAGAGCAAGCTAATGCTCTTAACTACCAAAGGAAGCCTTTCAATTCTCCATACGCTGACACATATAATCCGACGGGTACATCCTAATTTTTAGTTTGAGAATGAGAGTTTCACATAATCTCGCTAAACAACCAAGGCCCCCATTACCGTAACCACGGTTTACAAACCTCGCTCCACCATTTAGAATCAAGGCCTCAAGGATTTCCCCAGAACCCTAGTCAAGGTTTCATCCATCGAATCAAGTGGACTCACACCACAACATATCAACCACATAAGAGAAGTATGGAGGATATAGTTACACAGTTCGTACAAACCCAACAATCCACAAACACGTAATTCAACTGCTCAATGATGAGATCCCAACAAACTGTTAACCCCGTTTATAAGTAACTTTCAACAAGAAAAAGGGAAACTCCATCTCAAATTTCATCCAAACCCACAAGGTTAAAATAGTGTGGGAGTGTCAGGTCCAAATGAGGGTACTTTTGAACATTGTAAGGCTGTTACTACTCTTCGAAGCGGTAAGGTAGTTGATAAAACCATCCCAGCCAAAGAACCATCACAAGAGTCTCAAAGTGAATCTGTCAGAGATGATGAGGTATTAGACAAGCCTTATGTCCCTAGGACAAACGTTATCATTAAGGAACCGTAGGAAGACAAGGTTACCCATATATTCCTCCTCAAACATACCCTCATAGGCTGAGAGCACCTAAGAAAGTGAATAACCATTCTGAGATCTATGAGTTGTTCAAACAAGTGAAATTGAACATTCCCTTACTAGATGCCATTGCTAAATTCCATCGTATGCTAAATATTTAAAGGGGATTCAGGTACGCCAAAAGGAAACTAGGTGTTAGTAAGGAGGCATTCATGATTGAGCAATCTACCTCACTAATTTGAAACAACTTGCCCCCAAAATACAAAGATCCAAGAGGCCCTACTATTTCTATAGTAGTAGGGAATTCCAAGTTGGGACATGCTCTAGTGGATTTAGGGGCAAGTGTTAATTTGTTCTACCCGCCTATGTGGATCAGTGAAGCTGTGGAGAATTAGGAGCCAACCAATATCACTCTCCAACTAGTCGAATCGTAGTGTAAAAATTCCTAGAGGGATAGCATGATGTATTGCGTACAAGTAGACAAGTTCTAATTTCCCAGGATTTTGTTGTGCTCGACACTCAACCTGTGGTGAACCAAGGAACTCAGTTCCCAATGATTCTTGGTAGACCTTTCTTGGCAACTGCCAATGCCATTATACATTGTAAGGGAGGCCTAATGACACTATCATTTGGTAACATGACTGTTAATCTGAATATCTTTAATGTTATCAAGGGGATGGGAGAGGAAGATGAAGTGTGTGAGGTCAACATGGTTGATTCGTAGTACAAAAATACTTAGACACGTTCACATGATGATCCTCTTACGTCATGTTTGGTGTAGTTTTCCAAGTTGGAATTGAGGAAGTGACCACATTGAATCGAGTTTCACACTCCATAATTGAACATAAAGAGGTACTGCACTGAATGGGTGTCCCCAAATTTGAACCATTACCAAATGAGACAAGGTATTGCCTTCCGAAGAGAAGCCACCTAAGCTGAAGTTGAACTTTACCATCACACCTCAATATGCTTTCTAGGGCGGAGAAACTTTTCCAGTAATCATATCTTTGTCCTTAGAGATGAATCAAGAAAATCAACTTTTGGAGATATTGAGAACCCACAGAACTGCTCTAGGATGGACAATTGCAGATATTAAGGGAATTAGCCCTTTGATATACACACATAGGATTCATTTAGAAGAGGATGTTAAACCCTCTAAGCAACCACAGAGACGATTGAATCTAATAATGAAAGAAGTGGTGAAGAAGGAAGTTTTAAAATCTCGATGTAGGGTTATTTACCCTATTGCGTATAGCAAGTGGTTAAATTTCAACACGTAGTTCCTAAGAAATCTGGAGTCACTGTAGTCGCCAATGAAAATAATGAGCTCATTCCTACTCGTGTCACTTCAGGTTGGAGGGTGTGCATAGACTATAGGAAGCTTAATGCGGGTACTAGAAAAGACCACTTTCCTCTTCCGTTTGTTGATCAAATGTTAGAGAGAGTGGCAGGGCATGAATTCTATTGTTTTCGATGGGTACCTGTATACAAATCAAATTGAGATAGTTTTGAAGATCACAAAACTACATTCACTTGTCCTTTTGGTACTTTTGCCTTTAGGAAATGCCCTTTGGACTATGCAACGCACCTG
Organism: Tetrastigma voinierianum; assembly: GCA_016808115.1. Classification (NCBI taxonomy): domain Eukaryota; kingdom Viridiplantae; phylum Streptophyta; class Magnoliopsida; order Vitales; family Vitaceae; genus Tetrastigma; species Tetrastigma voinierianum. The sequence continues at coordinate 15,557 of JAEQBH010008758.1, forward strand.
GAACTTTCCAACGGTGCATGATGGGGTACCGATGACATGATAGAAATCATTAAAATCTTCATGGATGATTTCTCGGTTTTGAGTGACTCTTACGAGACTATTTGGAGAATCTACGTAAGGTTTGGAGATGTCAAAGAGAGAAAAACCTTATGTTAAATTCGGAAGAGTGCTCCATTTTCATGGTAACACAAGGGTTGTCTTAGGCCATATAGTGTCAAAAACTGGAATTGAAGTTGATAATAAGGCCAAGTTGGCGATCTCAGTTACCTACTCCCCAAGTGTGTTAGAGACATCGGATCATTTTGGGACATCTTTGGATTTTATAGGAGATTTATACGGGATTTTTAGTGCGATAGCTCGTCCCTTATGTACTTTGCTTGCTAAAGATCCCTTTTGCATGGTCACGGGCTTGAAGACGCTTTGTTAAGCTGAGAACTATGTTAGTGTGGCCCCACACATCATGCGGTCTCCTAATTGGAACCTTCCGTTTGAGATCATGTGTGACGCTAGTGATTATGCTATAGGGATTGTTTTAGGACAAAGGGAAGACAAAAAGGATTTTGTCATCTATTATGCCAGCAAGACATTAGACTCCGCTCAAGCAAACTACACAACCATAGAAAAAGAGTTTTTAAACATCGTCTTTGCTTACTAGAAAGTTCGGGTCCTTTGTGTAGGCTCTCCTGTGCCATTTTCTACGGATCATGGAAGCCTTTGAAGTACACCTTTCATGAGGACACTAAGCCTCGGTTAACTAGGTGGATTTTACTATGTCGAATTTAATCTGACCATTAAAGATAAAAGGAAATTCGAGAATGTGGTAGCTGACCACTTATCTCGATTAGTTCAGGAGTCATTTCTCATGGCGTACCCATAGGTAATGATTTTCACGATGAAACAACTTTTTTGCTCTTGTTCGTTAACCATGGTATCGAACGTTGTATTACCTAGTCACTGGTCAAATTCCAACACAATGGACTTCTCAATAGAAAAAGAAAATTTTGGCAGATATTAAGAAATATTACTTTGATGATCCATATCTATTTAAATACTGTCTTGACCAATTAATGAGAAGATGTGTACTTGATGATGACCGAGACCGGGATCCTAACCTTTTGCCATTCGAAGCTTGTGGAGAGGCATTTCTCTGCAGAAAAACGTGGTGGAATTTTCTGGTAGTTTCTTGGCTACCACATTTAAGATTGTTTAATTTCTGCAAAACTTGTGCTCAATGCCAACAATTAGGAGGGGTCACAAAACGAAACATGATGCCTCTTACCCCCATCTTAATCATTGAAATTTTTGACTGCTGGGGTATAGACTTCATGGGACCTTTTCCCCCTTCTTGTGGGTATCTTTACATTCTATTATACCATTGATTGTAATGTCTAAGTAGGTTGAGGCTATTCGATAAGAACCAATGACCATAAGGTGGTTTTAAAATTTATAAAGGAACACATTTTCGTTTTGGAATACCTCGTGCATTATTGGTGATGGTGGACTCCACTTTTATGTCGATCTTTTGAAAATCTGTTAAAAAATATGGGTCCACCGTAAAGTTCAGCTGCTTTTTTTGGCATACCACCCACGGACCAGTGGTGTGAACTAGCTAATGAGAGATAAAACATATTTTGGAAAAAGCAGGTTGCCCAAATCGCAAGATTGGTCCTCCGACTGCGTGCTCTTTGGGCCTACCGTCTTGCCTTTAAAAGCTGTTCTTGGTATGTCTCCTATGGAAACTGTTTATGGAAAGGCTTGCCATCTGCCAGTAGAAATGGAACATCGGGCTTACTGGGCTATTAGAACTTTTAATAATGATTTAACGCAAGCAGGTAAGTAGCGCTTGTTGCAGCTAAATGAGCTGGATGAATTGCGGCGAGAGTCGTATGAAGCTCAATTTATAAGAAGCTGGCTGATTGTTCCATGCCAGAGACTATTACTTGGAAGCGTTCGAACCAAACCCAGGTCTGTATCTGGCTCGGTTACACTTATTTCCAGGAAAACTTCGCTCTCGTTGGACTGGCCCATTTATCGTTAAGGTAGTTTATCCATACGGAGCCGTGGAGATTGAAAATCCGGATACTGGAAAGTCCTTCAAAGTCAATGGTCAACGCCTTAAGCCATTCCTCGAGCATTTCAACCTTCAAGAGACTAGTGAGGACTTGGTCGATCCGCTCTACCAGTATCCCCTGTCAGAGTAAATTCGTTCTCAACTTGTTGTATACAGTTTTGATTTTGTTTTATTTTCGTTCTTGCACTTTCTTTCTCTTGTCTTTACTTCTTTTCCTTAAAATATATATATATATATATATATATATATATATATATATATATATATATACTCTTTATATATATATATATATATATATATATATATATATATATATATATATTGCCTTCCACTCTGTTGTGAAATTTACCCTTGGTGTCTATACGTGAGGACAATGCTTGTTTCTATTGTGGGGTGGAAATTTGTGGTTGACCTTAACTATGCGCTTGTTACATGTTCGTGTATGGCAAAATTTTAATTGGCTCTTTTAGGTATAATACTTGACTGCAATGTATATATACGCATGATCTCATTCACACTCCACATCATCTCAATGCATGTACATTTTAACTACCATGCACAAAATCTTTATATTCGGTCTTTGGGCTTTATGCCTTTGCATTGTGCCTGTGTGCCACCTGAACCACTCCTGTGACCATACTCTTGTCTTGCCTGCTTGTGCCCCCATCTGTGCATTAATTTGGCATATCATGTTAACTTTATGCATCATAATCTTTGAGGAACATCTTGCATAGCCCAGGCGATTGAGGCCATATTTTAAAGTTACACTTTGTTGGAGTCATTTGTCTATCCACTTGCGCCCTATTTTGAGCCTTAAGTTTCCAAGTTGGTTGAGCCACAAGACCCCGATCATCGACAATCTGTTGGCCATGGAAGATTGGAAGTGTTTGAGAAGGAGTGCGAGTTGAACTCCATGGAAACAGTCAGTTGGTAGAATATGAGCAAAAGAAAGGTGAGCATGCAGTGGAGCAGGGATGGAAGAGCGGTGTAGACAAGTTTCACATCGACACCCTTTGTTCCCAATTTGAAAAAAATTATATATCATTAAAAAAAAAAAAAAAAAAAAAAGAGAGCAGGTGTCTTAGGGTACACCTCCAAAGTGTCTTAGTACACCTAACATAAAAGGGACCAGTGTTAAAGTGTCTTGGTACACCTAACGTAAAAAGCGTGGCGAAGTGTACGGTACACCATGCGGTGTCTTGATACCGCGCGACGGTGCAGGCGGATGGGGTTTTAACCCAAAATTTTGTGCCTTTTGATATTCCAAACCCTCCTCCACTCTCTACAAAGCCAAACCCTAGCCTTTTTGCCCTCTCACACAAGCATCCCCAAGTTCGTTTGTTTCTGCCAGGGTTTCCTTCGCTCAGGCCCGGATTCTCCTGCATTCTTCGTACGGACGTGGTAAGTCTCTTGAAACTCCTTGAGAGCATTTTTGGTGTTATCCACTATTATACATGGACTTGTTTGGGTGGTTTTGGTTAGTGGTCTTCTACTTAATTGGTTTTGAGGTTTGGCCCAGATGGAAATTTGGGGAGGAAATTTTTATACGATGCGCATGAGGCCAGCCGGTATACGGAAAGCGGGCTTACGGGACTATATTCTATATGTGTGGGCCATGTGTGCCATCATTGCCATCCTTGTTGTATCTATGGTGCGATCTAAGAATATTGGGAGGGGAAAAGTGCCTAGCTCCTCGTGGGCGAGCCGTGAAAAATCGACTCCTCACGGCGAGTTAAAAGGGCAGGAAAGCAAATAGAGTCATCTTGAGAGTGAGGGCGTGTCGGATAATGCGATGATGAGAAATGGGAAACTATGTTCTTGATGGTTCTAAGTCAGGCGGAAAAATGGGCCCGATCGGTGCGAGCGGGGGATTTCATTGCGAGAGGGGCGTGAAGTTGGAGACATTCTTGTACTCTCATCCCATCAGGGGAATTATTCAAGAACAGAATATGCAGTTCGTGTGCAATGAGGTTCAGGGATATTTCCCTACTGTGGTGGGAGTTTTATACCAATATGAAAGAAAATCGTGCGTGAGACCTTATTAGAGACCCGCGGTGATGGGTAGCGACTACGAGATCACCTGATTGATAAGCTCATTCATACGGTATGTCCGCATCACCTCGGGCCAGGCCTTACCCCACTTAGGGCTATCAACGATTTGATCTTTCGATTGTTTCACGAGGCTATGTGCACTCACCTGGGGTGACCATGAATGGCCGTGAAAAAGAATTTGTACTAGAGCTCAAGTAGGAATATGCATTGATGAATAAGATTATTCATGATAGAATCGGACTGGGGCAATGAGAAATCCCAGCGGAGAACCGGTCGGTTCTTATAGCAGAGGTTATGACCGGGAAACTTATTGGTTATGCTTTAGTCATATGGTGCGTGATGAGGGATTTTTTGCAGTTCTCACATGAAAGTAGACATATTCCATTCCCATCGCTTGTGACGAGTCTTGTGGAAGCCGCAGGAATGAGGGGAACGCCTAAGGAAAAGAGGGTGTTACCCTAGAAATTTAGGACCTATTACAAAACAAAACTAAGGCAGGCAAACCGCATCTCTGAAGACCCGATCTTCCACGACCTCCGATGACTAGTCAGGGTCCTTCATCTGACACCAGCACTACGAGCACATCATTGAAGATGGAGCGTAGAATAATAGAGATTGGATTCGAAGTGCATTTTAGGAAGCGAAGCGGCTTGGCCAGCGGGCTCTCTAGGCTCGAGAGTCATGACTTTCGAGGAGAGCTTGCATTGGCGGTCTGCTTCCGGCATGGGAGGAGAGTCAAAGGAGTTGGATGATTGCGTCGATAAGGGGATGCATTTTTCTTGCGGATGAGGAGGACGTAGTTGTTTTTGCTAGATTAGGGTGGTGTTGGCAATTGGGTAGCAGACCTCAGCCATGTTATGCCAACACCCATTTTGTTCATTTTCCCCTTTTCGTTCAGCCTATGGTCATTACAAACCTCTAAGACCTTTTTGATTCCAGTTGTGTTCGTTGTTTCTTTTGATTTTGTGCATAATAGTTATGTGTTTATGTTAAATGGTTGCTTTTATATGCTCCGATCATTTCAGTTCAATGTTTGCATGACCACCTTACTTTTCTTCAATTCCATGGTCCCTTATTTGAATAGCTGATTTTGTGTTAGCTTGTTGTTATGTTCATTGCTTAAGACTGTGGTTAGTTCTAAATGAGTCATGCTGGTGCATACTAACGTAGGTGAAGTATTATGTTTCATATTTGCTATTTTGAGGATCTTGCAAAGCTTAATTGTACCGAGCGCACTTGTTGGAATTCATAACCAGTGGGTATCTCTAGTCTAAATCTTGCTAGGGACTAGCAAGATGTAGGACAAGTGTGATAGATATAATTGAAGCGTAATTATAAGCGAATTTACTTCCATTTCGATCACACGCACCCACATTTTGCATGAGGATAGATACTTTTAATTGCTTTTGTTTTTCTTGGACTTGTTCAGGTCTTTCAGGTTTAATGCATAATTGTACAAGGATTTATGTCCGGGAAGCAAATATGGATCATTGAGGAGGTTGGCAAACGATTGGTGAAGTTTCGGGAATTGCAACAACGTGAAGCACCGGAAGGCGAGTGTGCCCGGTACACCCTCAGCGTGTACGGTACAGCGAAAAGTGGCGGTAGGCAAAGTGTGCGGTACACCTTGATATGGGGTACACTGTCACAAAAAAATGTGGCCCATTAGCCAAAGTGTCTTGGTACACCATAACATGTGCCAGGTATTTTACACATTAATGAGAACTCGTGAATTGGTTGGGAATTCAATCCTAGCAGAACCGCACTTGTCAATCCCGACCTTTAATGCGAGATCACAGTGGAGAGGGTATAAAGCTATAGGATCTGAGGAGGCGGCTTTAACTTTGGGAAGTTAGGTTTTCATAGAGTGTTTCTTCCCCCATAGTTTTGAGTTGAAGTTTTATAGATCCAGATTGAAGACTTTTATTCTTTGGAGATTTTGGATTCAAGCACACCTTAATCTTCGGTAGGAACATACATTTCGTTTTCAATCCCAGTATTTCATATTTTTCATTCCCTGAGTTTCTGTTTGAATTACGATTTTCTCAAGTCTTTGTTTTTATGAATAAATTCTCTTCAATTATGATTGTCCTTATACGTTCCATGGAATTCTAAACTTCTTTCTTTGGGATTCATGGTGGAAACTCACCATGATCACAGTGAATTCCCTCAATTCCTCTCTTGAACCTCAATGGTTTGTGCGTGTAATTGCTTGTGCAAACACTATTAAAACCTTAGTTGGGCATCCTCTTACGACAACGTGTGAGCGAGAGACATTCGATTTCACGTTGACAACGATTTACAGTACAAGTAAGAGACTGAATTAATTGGGGAATAAGTGACTAACATAATTCAATCATCTTTCTTTGGAAAAAGAGCATTTAAGGATAAATCTTCCGCCAGACCATTTATCGATGGCCCTAGATGAGTTTGTAAAATAAGAGGTGGAGTGTGATGAAGTGAGTGGAATCTAAAAATCCCGGCCAATCATCTTTCTTTTTTAAAATATTCAGAAAGCAATGGAGTCATTTAATCCAAATAACACGACCCATAATTCCCTTTTAAATTACACTTTTTGTGGAGAATAGCTCCTACCGGATCAAACATATTTAGACCACTCCTGTGGAGATGACTGTGGTTCCCACAGTATTACAATGCTAGACAACCTTAATTCCCTACGGCAGGAATAGAATTCGACATACGAATAAAACGAAGCATTTTTACACACGGGGTCGCGTGAGTAAAATAACGACCCACTTAGGCCTGCGTCAATACTCACAAAAGTGAATATTCCAACAAAATGTATATCTCCACGTAGTTGAAGTTAACACACTACTCTCCATACAAACATATAGTCGTACAATTCTAATACATAATAATACATAATAACTATCAAAATGGCCTCTAAGATGAGCGAGTCTCCTCGAACACTCCACATTACTGAAATAATATTACTCGACGGGGGTGAGCTATATTGATAGTGGAATCACCATAAATGGGTTACTCCCAGCAAGTGCGTATCTGATACTCCAGTAGCACACACTCAAGTAAATTCGTGATCCTACCGCGTTGTGCAATGCAAAACCCATGTCTAGAGTCCTCACCGACTCCTGCTTTTGTCTAAGCCATGTGAAAACATCATTTTCAAAACAAAACTTGTTGTTCTCGAAAATACCTCTTGAATTTCGGTAAAAATATGGGATTCTCTCGGCGAATGTGTTAGAACAACCAAAAACAATATGGGCTCCTCCGACGTGTAATTGTAGGATCGTCTCAAACACCATTATCCGGAAAATCATCCATTAAAGTCCTTTCACAGCCATATTACATTTTCACTCAATTAATTCATGTCATGCTTCGCCTAATTTCTAGGATTTACCGATTGCATATGATGCTATGCCATTCCAACACAAGTTATACAACACATGCTATTACATCATCATGCATATATTGACATAAATTAAAAATCACCTTAACATGTTCTCTTTTGTTAATTAATAACATCAAATTTAACTCGCCCAGGCTAAACATAATTTCCACACCGAGTTCATGCACATAACATGAATTTTGGTCGATTGCACAAACCGGGCGATTTTAACGGAGTCCTAAAAAAATGACAATTCATTTGTCCACGGACAGCCCACTCTGACTGCTCCGGTTTCGGGTTTTGTAAAGACCGAATCCCATGGCCATTCCGACCTCATGCACCCCACAACATAATTTATTGAATAAATTATGATCGAAACTCCCAGACAGTCCACACAGCATCACGGACTGCCCACATTACTAAAAATTTCACATTTCGGTTCCAAGTTTGGGACCGATCAAACGACCACTCACGACCTAAAATCAACTCAAACATCACAAAACACTTAAATCAAGAGTAAAACAAGTAGGATAAAACCATTACCTCATGGAGTTTGTTGAAACTCCTCAAAACCGGTGCCCACGCGTAGTCCTCGCCGAAGTAAGAGCAACTTTCCTTCTTGTCAAGAAGAAATCCCGGCTATGTCAGATCGCCGGATCGCTAGAGAGAAGTCACTTTCGCTCTCATAGAAAATATAAAAAAACCCTAGCCTCGCACTATTTTTCTCCTCCTTCAACGTTTTGGCTTTCAAACAAAGGGAGAAGATGATCACTATTCCCTCTTTTGTCCTTGTCATTTACAATTCAAATAATACCAATCATGTCATTAAAGGCTTGGATTTTTGACATTTAGACTATCTCGACCGTCCATTTCCATTCTCTCTACTCATGCAACATGTGTCACATGAGTACATGTTATCAGTGACTTTTGTCACATCACACATGTCGTTTTCACGGCTGATACTCAGTTCCTCGAAAAGCGTGCAAATTCGAATATCTCGAGATTTCAGCGAGTCGATGTGGTAGTTAGATTTCGTGAAGGCGTTCCAACGGTGAAATCCAGTTTCGTCATCCGAGATCTAGAAAATTTTGGGTTTTGGCCGAAATTACGATTTTCCTTACCCCGAGAAGAAGAAATTGGAATTTTCTCGGGTCTTATAGGACCGCGTCGAAGTGAGACTCACGCGATGGTATAAAACAATAATAAATATAGTCAGTGTTTTGAAAACAACAGATGGAGCAGATCGCTAAGGGTGAAAGACCCAAATTTATGCGGTTTTAGACATGATCACCCAGATAGTGAAAGCGCGTAAAAATGTCGGAAGGCATGATCCTAGCGGTGTGACTGGGAAAAGGCGTGGCCCATAAATACGCACATTAGTTTGATAAAAAATTCAGTAGATATTGGAGGTTGTCGATGGTTTAAGTGCATTTTAGGTGGGGAGTAGCCCTTGTAGGAGGGAATTTTCTGCGGGCATTTGCTCACCGGTTGTGGGACCCCCGCTTTCGGTGCGGGGGGTGTACGGAGACTGACGGCTCGACGGCGGGTGATTTATGAAAAAGGCCGATGTGTGGCCTTGATATTACCTTTGAGTAACATTTTTGTAAAAAATATTTTGTTAGAGAGTAGAAGTGATTTTTTGGCAATTTTTGGCCTGAAATTACCCCTTCCATCGTTTTCTTTTATAGATATGGGTTTTATTTTCCAATAAAATGGGTTCTTCCACACCGTTTGGATTTACCTTTGTTTTTTCGTGTTTTTGTCATCAATCTGTTGCAGCGTTTACCCGCTGTATATTGTTAGCTTTTTCGTGGTTTTTCACATGGACAGTTTAGATGACAAAGTTCAATCCGATAAAGTCATTAGATCAAAACATCTTCGTTAGTATGTTGCAGATCTGAAATCTTAGGTATTCTAGACATTTTTGGATTATCAAATGTATAAGCTTTAAATCAATAATTTTTGTTATTAACTTTGATGCTACATCATCCTCTAAATTTTTTAGCATTTTTTATTATGTGTTTTATCGATTGTATAACTAACCTAAATCAATAAATTTATCTCTTTAAAAAAGAAAAAAACTCTCTTACACAGTTTCAAAAACAAAAAGAAGCTCTCTTACATGTTCTAATTTAAAAAAAAAAATTCTTAAAAACATATTATTATCATTAGCTTTAACAAAAAATTATAATTTATCTTTTAATAATGAAATATGTTTTATTTTATTTAAAAAATCTATTTCTTAAATCACATGTTTATATCGATTTCCATCATTTTCTTTCTCAATAAAGTAGTTATTCCACATATATTTAGGTTTTTATTTATTTTTTTGTGATTTAGTCGTCGTCTTGATGCATGTGTGATTATCGTTGTCTTCGTACGCTTGTAGTTATCGTCGTCTTAGTGATGTTAGTGATTACATTATTCAATATGATGTTTCGATTTTAAATCATCGTGGTATGATGTTTATTTGTGTTTTGAAGATTCAGACAAACAAAATATATACGATCAGAGAGAAAAAATCAAATTAATGGTCGTCAATATGTTGCAGAATTAAAGTCATATATATTTTAGTCATAATAGTAATATCAAATGTATAGGCTCAACTATCAAATATATAGTCTTTAAGTCAATTTATTATACTATTAACCTAAATGTTGTTTAATCTTTTATAGTTTTTAACGATTTTGATTTCTTTTTTCAATAATGTATTACTCATCTGAATTGATGAAATTAATTTTTTCTTAAAAAAAATAAAAATCCATGGATAGGAGGCTAACTCCAATTCAACGTGCTAGGGCATTGCAACATTTTGATTTTCAAGGTATAATAATATAAGAATACATGCGAACTCGCGTTTACATTGCGTTTTCCCATATCACGGAAAGAACAGAAGATCACTTGACGGATAATCCAAGGTTTTGTTTTCTTGGTTTTCGTTTTTATTTTTTGGTATAGAAAAGATATGGTTAAGAAAACTTACATTTTGAGATAAAAAATAATGCGATAATCTTCAACTTTATATTTTCTAATATCTTTAAATAAAATCGACCATAATATTATTAGATGATCCCATATAATAATAATATAATTATATTATTTGTTTCTTATAATATGAGTACTCATTAAATATTTGGATTATAGAGAATATTAAATATCATAATTCAGAAAGAATATTGAAACTGATAATTACTTTTTTTTGATATAAATAATCATGAATTACTTTACAGATCTAGTGTTCTAGTTAGAAATATTATTGTGTTTGTTAAGTATTCTAAAACGCTATACATATGTCGTAATTATTAAAGCATTTCTTAAATATCTCCTATCACCTTAATACTTTAATTGGAATCTCTAATAACCCAACCGAATGTACTTATATTATTAGTCTTTAGACCATCCTGTGTATTCTACCCTATTGTATTGATTAATCGATCGTTTTGAAATGAATAAAGAAAGCATGTTTATGGGATGTAAAATAAAGAACTAGATGTGATGCAGCAAGCTAAGTTGATAAATGTTCTGATCACTCTCAGGATTTATATTATTTATTATTTGAGTTATAAAATTAAATCATAGTCTCATTTTTTTCTCAATTTTTTCTTTGCTAATCTCTTTTCCTTAAGTAGGGAGAAATGTTTTTTATTAACAATTCTCGACCTAAAAGCACTCATTTATACTTATTTCTATCATTTTATTCTTCGATAAAATGGTTATTCCACATAGATTTAGGTTTTATTTTTATTTTATGATTTAGTAGTCGTCTTAGTGTTGCATTTGTTTGTCATTTGTCTTTGTGTGGTATTTATTGCGTCGAGAGGGTGTACGGTACATGCTAGTAAAGACGTATGTGCGCTGAAGTGTCGTTATAGTATTTTGGGAGTTGTTCGGGATGAAATTGTGAATCATAAATTTGGCTAACCGGAATGTTGTATTAGAAGAAGGGTAAAGTTGTAAATTGATTCAAATAGGACATAAAAGACATAAGATGAGAAGAGAGTAGGCCGTTATATAAATAACATAAGTTGAATTGCAAATATTAAAGTGATTGAGGACAACTTGCAATTAAAGGGCAAAAATGAAAGTACTTAAGGGCATAAGGACAAACAAAGCCCTCATTTAGTCTCTCAAACTGGGCTGTTTTTGGTGAAGAAGGAAGAAGGAAGAAGAGGAAGAAGAAGAGAGAGGGAGAAGAGAAATAAGGTATGTTTTTGTATTGGAATTATGTATATTTTTGGATTTCCTAGGGTTTTGGTATAGATTATTAGACTTTTAGACCTTCTCATGATTCCATGGTTCTTGGGTTCTTGATCTAGTTCCTAGAGCTAGGGTTTGAGGTTGTTTGTATTGTCTTGATTGGTTGGATTGGTTTGAGGAATGATTGTAAAAAGAAAATGTGAGTTTTTAAAGGGAATGTCAAATTTTTTGTAAAACCCTGTTCTTGTTTAGCTATAAGTTAAGTTATAATAATCAAAATGAATTGATTCATTAGTAAATCATAAGAGATAGGAGCTACAAATGTATAGAAGGGACTAGGCAAAATTGTAGCTCTAGGAAACCCAAATGGTGAGTGAGCTGATGTAGCTCACTGATTATGCTATTTTGGTGTTGTTTGTGTGTTTTGACCATAAGTAGGTTTCACTCATCCAAATTGAGTGATTCAAAATTGCAGGTAAAATAGACTTCCTAGAGACAGATAGCTGAAGGAAGTGCATGCAAATTGTAACCCCAAAGTACCTAAGAGAAATTTTCAAAGTGGAGCTATATGCGAGATTACATTGAAATTGAGTAATCTTGATGTAAAATACAATAACTTGAGTTTTGGTGATCCAAATTGGGTGATTCCAATTGGAGAAGAAACCTTATAACCATAGCTTCAAACGAGTGAAGAAACCATTTCCAAAGAGCTAAGACCCCAGAAATCAAGGATAACAGTAGGTGATTCAGTGAGCTAACCAATTAGGCATAAAAAAAAAATGTTGTAACTTGTGTTATGAGGTTGAGGGCCTTAGAGAAGGAATTTTAAATTTAAAATTTACAAATATGTCATTGGATATATGAAGGACTAGTGCAGAGTTTCATAATGTTTGAAGGCTTTGTTTGAATAATTTTGAGTAATAAAGTCCGAGTATTATTTGGAAAAGTTTGCCAAAATGAGTGGTTTTTTTTTGTTAAAGACTTTTTATTTGCTCAAGGATAAATTGTTCATTTGGATTTATATGAATGTTGTGTGACCCTAAGTGACTTACGTGTGATACGTTAAGTTTTATGCTATCTGCGACGATTAATGTTTTATTTGTATTCGTTTGAGTGTGTAAGCTAAAAACAAAAGCGGAAAGTTGTGGGTGTCCTCAAGTTTTGGTAAACAAAGGTGAGTGTTCTAAACCTATTTTTTCAAATACTAGTGTATTATTATGAACCGTTTTACACTGGTATTTAATGGTTTACATTGTAAACCATATTTTAAAGCAAGCAAACAATGAGTTTTTAAGCAAATAATAGTTTTGATTTAAACCATATGTGAAAAGTAAACAATTAATGGTTTTGATGTATTCAACCATACTTTTAAAAAGCAAGCAAGCAATGGTTTTGAGTTGTAAAACCATATTTCAAAGCAGAAACAGTAAGCAACAAAAAGTATATTTTATAAAATAGATTGACGAAAATCCCTGGTTTAAGCAAGCATCTTGGAGAGTCCGGAGATGATGTAAATCTTGCGGTGGTGTTAGGACATCATTCTAGCCATTTTAGATTTGCACGAGGTGACAGAGCTTAGTTCATGCATCATGGCATTTAAGGAGGCCGTGGCATGTCTTGGAGTATAGGGTTAAGCGGCTAGCTAAATTATGGTGACGTAGACCAAGGTCATTCCACCATATTTACCGGAAAAGGGGAAGTGAGCCAAGGCCCTTCCATCTAGGTGATGCGGACCCTGGTCCTTCCACCGGCACGGTTGAAGCCCAGGCTCCTGTGTTTTACTAGGGGACAACAAGCAAGAAAGGCCTCCAGTGGTTGATCTTGATTTATAAACATTTTTCACACAGTTTTGAAAATCAACCATTGGTAAACAAGTGGTTGAGCCCCGGGCTCCCGCATTTATGAAAAGTTTTATAAACTTTAAAACAATACAGTTGAGCCAGGCTATCTGTGTTTATAAAAAGTTTTATAAACTTTTTAAAAAGCAGCCCAGTTGAGCCCGAGGTTCAAGTGTTTATAAAAAAGTTTTATAAACTTTTAAAGCAAAGCAAGCAAGAGGTCTATGAAAAGTTTTATAAACTTTTAAAGCAAAGCAAAGCGAAGCAAGCAAGCAAGTATTAAAGTTTAGAGGGGAAACTTTTAAAGCGAGCAACAGGATTACGGAAAATGACTTGTAAAGAGAGTTTGCCAGTTTGAGATATTTCGGAAAAGCAAACATTTTATAAAGCATGCCTCATTGAGCTCGTTTAGCTCATTATTTTGTTGTTTTAAAAACATTTTCCAAAACCTGAGCCGCGTCGGGTGACAGAACATGTTAGGATTCTCTGACTTTGTATCGATTCTGTATTAACAATCTTTTGTAAGGAAATACTTTGAATTTGTATAGTGGAGTATGTATGTACATAGTGTAGTTTTGTGAAAATGTTGAGCACGAGGCTCTTTTGAAGAAACGTTGCGATTGCCATGTTTGGAAAGAGTGTAAATCGTGTTTCACGGAGATTTGGAATATGTCATATCTTGCACGATTGTTATGCCGAGATTTTAGCAAACCACAAGTTAGGAAAGGAAAAAAATTTTATACGAGTTTTCAGCAAGCAATACGGCTTTGCTTCACAGGATTTTCTAGTCGTTAGAAGTAACGGTTGGGGATTTCTGTGGGGTGGCCGGCACACCCGCCTCTAGTAGGGGGTGGGGGTGTGTCAATTTGTTTATCGTCGTTGTGGTGCAATGTTTATTTGTGTGAATGTGATTTAGACGAGTAAAGTATATCCGATCAACAACAAAAAATCAAATCAATGATACGTCAATATGATGCGGGAACTAGAGTCATAGATAATTCTAGTCACAATAGTAATTTTTAAATATCTTAGCTCAAATATCAAATGTATAGACTTGTGAACCCCGGTCGTTATACTATTAACTTGGATGTTGTTTCACCATCTATGGTTTTAGCGGATTTGATTTTATGTTTCTATCAATGTATTACTAATTTGAATCAATAAACATTATAAATTAATTTGACTTTGGAGGGAAAGTGCCAAAAATTATAGTATGCATGTTAAATTTAAATGATGTAAATTTACTCGATTATTCAATAAAAATAAAATATTGTGTAAATAAGCAAATTAGAAATAATTAATTTATCTATAATATTTTATTTTTAAAACTACTATATATATATATATATATATATATATATAATTTTACCTTCGATTAAATTACTTCATTTCAATGACAAAATCATATTATAAAAAATACATGACTTGATAAAGATATGAGTGGGTAAATTTAGAATCCTCTCATATGATGGACAAGAAGCTATCTTACATGTCCTAATTTCAAACAATTCTTTATGTTAATTTTTATTTTTAATATTTTTTGTCTGATTATTTTTAGAATAAATAAAAGTATCTTAAAAACATAGTATTATCATTAGCTTTAACAACCGTAAAATTATCTAAAAGTAAAATTCAAAATTTTCTCATATGTTTCTCTTTTCTATACTTTTCGTTAAAAGGGTGTGATTTTTTTTAGGTCATTTTGGCATAAAATCACCCTACATGCTTCTTTCTTCATTTTTAAAATATAGTGGTTTTACACACATTTGGGTTTAATTTTCTTTTGTAATTTTGTTATCGAAGCTTATTGCAGATGTTGTTGTGTCATATTAATTTTTAACAATTGATTTTTGTGATCTCTTGTTCACGGCATTTACAATTGATTCATGGCACAGGCGAAGTAATAAAATAAGGGCCCCTAATGCATATAATTAAAGTTCAAGTGTAATAATTTTTTTTTACTTGTAAATGGTAGTTTTTATTAGGCTTAACAAATAACATATAATTTACAATCTAAGGCCAAAAACATATCAATTTTAGATTAAACATACAAATATTCATTAAAAACATTGTCTTGATGTTCTAGATGCAAAATCATTGATAACCAGTGTCAACATCAATATTTTTCTCTTTATATTTTCTCAATAATAAATTGACTAGATATTCAATTTTCTTGTGACATTAACAACCTCAAGTAGGATTTCAATAATTTTAACCTTGAAAAACTTATTTTTGCATATGCTACAATCATCGGTATTGTTAATAGGATTTGGTAAACAATTGAAACATTTTGATAACAATATGTAGCCTTGACCAACTCGAGAATTTCAAGTGGTGACATTAACACATTTGGCAAAGTCATCTACAACACTTTCATTTAGGAAAAGATCATCTGCATCGACATCCGACAAAATTATTATGACAAAAGTAGTCTTAAATTTGAGTGCAGATTATCTTAATTCATTATTATCCAACGGTTTCAACTTTTTTGAATCAAATAAGAATCCGAAAATATTTTCAAATATCTTTAATTGCTCGAAGTAGCGGTGCCATATCTCTGATAACCAATAAATAATTAACTCTGAGACTCCTCAGCTGATTGTATTTCTTCATCATGATCATTTTCATCAAATTGTTTTTTTCCTAAAAACACAACGTTTTGTTGGAAGTATTGGCTCTATATTCATATCAAATGCAAGACTTTTGGCAATATTTATGCTGGATTCAAACCCTTCATTTCTATATTTTTCAAAAAATAACATTACACCTTCAAATTCCTTTGTTGTAGTGTCAGTGCACATAGATTTAGATTGCAACTTCTTACTCACCATGTTAATAGCAAATAAAATTTCATACCAAATAACCAAACCAAGTAAAAATTCAAAACTCTCAAAGGCACTAGCCAAATTTTCAACTACTTTTGATGGCATCATCACGGGATTTATTGATTATATAGCTAACCTAATTTGAGGTGCTTGAAATCCTAATAGCTTTAACATTTTAGTCGACTTTCCCATCTAGTATTTACAAGATTTCCTGATTAAGTCGAGAATATTTATCAAGTAAAATCTTTCATCTTTAGTAGAATTTGCAAATAATAAATATATGCATTGCACAGTTCCAAAAAATGAAATAGATTTAATACAAGAATGTGCCGTATCACAAAAAGTAAGATTAAGACTATGACAAGCACATGACATATTGTAAAAAAATCCAAATTTTCTGAAGAAGGGTAAAACGGTAATTTCGGTCAAAAATCCGGAAATTTTCTACATTTCGGACGACGAAACGGTCTTCACCATTAGAATCATCTCGCGAAATCTAGCTACCACGTCAAATGTCGTTGAATTAGGATAGTCGAATTTCCACGTTTCAGAGACAGAAGGTAGTAAAGGGGCAGCAGCGCGATTTGAATGGCTCATATTGTGCCACGTCTCGACTACATAACAAGGCAAACAAGAGCTATAGTGGGGCCATGTGAGCCATGTGTCACCACATGATTGGAGGGAAATCAAAGTAGATGGATAAGGAAATAAGGAGTAATTGAAGGCAGCTAGAGTAATGACACATCAAAGGTACACTCCTTAGTTGCATCTTGGACCAAACGGTGGGATGGGAGAAAGGAGGGAGAGAAAAAGAAAGAGAAGAAGAAAGTAAAGAGAGAGGCTCTACCTTCTCTCTAAATTCATGTGAATGAACCATCGGTTTCGTCGGGACGAGGAAAGTGTTTCCTCGCAGCGAGAGCTTCAAATAGAGACCGGGATCGAGGAGTTTCGACAAACTCCAGGAGGTAAAAGTTTTTCTCCTACTTGGTTTAATCCTTGGCTAAGAACCATCCGAATGGTTGGGGTGTTTGGGGCCGCAATGACCGTGCATTTCAATCCCAGATCTAGGGCGAGTCTTCCGGGATTTAGGCTGTTTCGGACAGTGAACTATATTTTATGGATTGTTTTGAGCTGATTAAGGGCGGTTGTCGGATGTGATTGACCATGTTATTTTGGTGTTATTGCTAAGATGAATAACATGTTGGTTGTGTGTAAATTATGTTAGTATATGCGTATATGATATATTAACATGAATTGACATGAAAATGACATAGTGCATTTCATATGCATCGTTCCCCGTAGAATATTAGGTGTAAGTGCATGACATAGTTTTGGAGAGATTTATAT
This sequence comes from Tetrastigma voinierianum, assembly GCA_016808115.1. Classification (NCBI taxonomy): domain Eukaryota; kingdom Viridiplantae; phylum Streptophyta; class Magnoliopsida; order Vitales; family Vitaceae; genus Tetrastigma; species Tetrastigma voinierianum. Next base: position 33,254 of record JAEQBH010008758.1, read on the forward strand.
TGGAGGTTGTGTAAATTATTTATCGGGTATGTCACTACAATATATCAGAGGGTTGTCCACATAACTATTTATCGGAGTATGTCCACAAATTTATATCGGACGGTTGTCCACAAAAACAAATATCTTTGTTTTGAAAACAGTTTTTCCATACATGGCAAATGCATATGTGAGGGGTCGGTGAGGACTCGAGGCATGGGACATGGCATGACGCGATGGTAGGAATATTATAATTTAGCAGATAATGTGTGTTTGTCATTGCACCCAGGCACTTAGGTGGGAAGTAACCCATATAGGAAGGGTGCTCTTGGGCATTGCTCACCTCGTCGTGGGAAAATAATTTCAGGTACTGGAGGTGCATTGGGCGACGAAACTCATCCGAGGCCTTAGTGGCGGCGTAAAGGCCAAATTAGGCCTTATTTTGTATTAATATAAGTGCGGGTAGAAAAACCCATTTTTGTATTGTATAAGGAACAAGAGTTATTATGGGCTTCATTTTGTATAATAAATACATTTTGGCAAGTTTTCGGGTTCCATTGACCTTTGTAGTAATAAGGCATATTTATATTAATTTTTATAGTATCTTTGAAACAAACCTTCAATTCGCTAGATGGAAGCAGGGTTGATTATCCTTCTATGTTTAGCCATCCTCACTAGAGTAGTTAATCCCCTTGTTAAGAAAAAATAAGAGGGCTTATATAAGCTACAAAAGTGTCTAGCTTGTTAGATAGTATTTCTTTCATCATCTACGGATCCATGACAATCGGCCTCGGTGTTGTCACGCAAGCTCAATGATACCTTTCCACAGCTAGCCTGAATTTCCATGTTAAGTTCAGCACATCAAAACTATATGTTCATAGGAAAGCTAGAAAGCATTTGATAGTTTTTTTACATGCACACTTTCATATACATATTACTTGGGTGAGAACGGATCTGCTAAAAACAATATCATGATTTGAATCATGGTTTGATATGCCTTAGTTATCAATCTTATGTACTCTTTCATATCACCCATGACCATCTTGTAGTGAGTTCCTGTAATTCCTTGTCTTCTTAAACGTTTCTCCAGCCATTTCGGCTTCCACCAAATGGAGTAGGAAACTTTCAGGACACCATAAAGGAGAAGAACCAATGAATATATTAGTAGACAATGTAACATAGAGAAAGCTATCTACTAAACAAAAGTCTCCTTCTGTAGTTAAGATTTTGTTGAATGTTTGATGCTCTTCTTAGTCTCAAACTTTTGCTATAAATATATACTGTGTTGGATCTTTCCTTTTTAGCATTATCTTAGTATGAGATATCTGACTTTTGATTGTTTCCCAGATTTTGACTAGATTTTGTGCCAGGAAAAAAAGAGATCATGTAAGGTCATGAACTCGTCTGAAGTTTAGAAGGAGATCATTTGATTCAGATCTGATCGATCAATTTGTGACTCGGCTTTAGATGTTTTGACTACATTGCATAAATAAGTTTATATGATGTTACTTTGTTTTGTACTGATGATGCTTTTCAACGAAACTAGGCCCGGAGCTTGGCGAATTCTTGGGCAGTCCGTTGACTGCGGATGTCGGGCTCCTCTTTGCAAATAAGAACAAAAGGATTGGCGGGGATCGCCTGTTGCCTCTCTGATGCCTAAGTCAGTTCCTTCCGGTGGAAGAGAAGAAGATCAACTGCTTAGTGCGTAAATTGGGATAGTAGCTTTTCAGATGGGTGACTTTGGTATTTATAATGGATGATCATGATAACTTTCCTAGTTGGATGATGATACGGATATTTCTCCCATTGGGTGAGGGATTTTCTTTCCTTATCGTTAACCAATTAATAAGGGATAATTAATGAACAATTATTAGGAAATATCCTACTTCCCTAATTGGTGGAGAGTTAATTAGGGAAGTTGGGTACTTTCGCTATCTACGAGTTCTTTGGATGTTTCGTCACACCTTCTTAGGCAGGTGGCAGGGTCACGACACGGGCCTTCGTGTTTGGGCATATGTGGTGAGCCGAGCTCTTTTATGTGTTTTATTGGGCCCGCTTCTTTATCCCTTTTTAAGCTTAACATTTGGAGAAGCGTGTTGAGCTGTGGCGCTTATTATTTTAAACCCGATCGGTTGCCGCCCCTGGCCCTTGGCTCGCGGGCGTAGGCAAGAACGTATCGTTCATGGATCGGGTGTGACTTCCACGTGGCTACTCGGGGATGGTTTGATTGGGGCTATGTCGCCGTCAAACGTCTTGTGTGTAGCTGACTTTTCGATTTCGCCCCCGGTCGGCTATCACCTCTGTGCCTTTAGGGACATCCTAAGGCAGTTACTTTGTATTCCTCTGTTCTTGAGTCCTCTTCCTCTACGGGTTTGGATTTTCCCCATTTCGAAACATCTTTGTCTGTTGCTTAGAATCGCTTTTATCTTCTTGCCCTCTTGGGATCGTTTTCTTTGTTTTCTTCTTTAGCTCGATCTTGTCTTCCCTTCTTGCTTTTTTAACTTTCCTCGTGCTGCCTTTGGAATTTTGTTTGGATGTGTTTGGAGCCTCTTCGTCATTCTTTCACCTTTCTTTATCTTTGTCGATCATGTGCTTCATGCAGGTCCGACCACTCTGGCGCTTCTTTGCATATAGGAGGCGGGCCTGTTGAGGGGTCCGAATTTGAACAGGTAGGTGGTGGGTCTGGTGGTCTCCCCGTTGTAGCCGTTAGGGCTCCATTGGTGGAGTCGTCCCCTGCACTTTGGCAAGGGTAAAGGGGATTAAGCGAGATCAGTACCGCCGGTTCGAATATCTTAAGCTGCTATGAGGTGTTCGGATGCAGTGGGCCCTAGTCGGGTCGAGCCTTCCTATTCGGAAATTTTTGCCACTTGTTATAGACCTCCGGTTGGTATCCGTGTTTGGCATCCAGACTTTCTCACCTCTTACGTCGTCCATGTTCCTAAGATGGTTTGATTTTTTGAGGCAGCCTTCGAAAATGGTCTCCGCTTCCCTTTACACCCTTTCTTCAAGTGCGTCCTTCAGCACTTCAACATATGCCATTGATTTCCCCCAACCACGGGAGGCGTTTTGGTTGGCCTCCTTGTTGTTTTCCAGGATAAAGGCTTAGGGGTTCCCAACCTAGCTTTGTTACTAGACCTTTTCAGTGTAAAAGAGTCCACAGAAGGTTTCTTATACATTTTTAAGCAGTCCAGCTCTAGGCTGATTATTTCCGACATGCCATCTTCCCATAAATTCTGGAAGGAATGCTATTTTTTTGTTAGTGGCCGCAATTGGGAATATAATCCGGCGATCGGGAAAACGAGCTTGCGTTCCAACCTCTTGGACCGCCCACGAGAGGCAACCATTAGAGTTCTCCTTGCTCCAATCGGGTCTAATTTTCAAAAGTCCTTGGGTGTCTCTAACTCTGGTTGCATGGTTTTCAGGTTTGCGGCCGGGTCTTAGCCCTGAGGATGAAGAGGTGAAGCGGAGGTTGGTTAAGTGCCACCAGCGGGCGTCTTCTGACTCGATAGGTCGGATATTCGAGTACATCCACAGTGCGAAGCACCTACGACTTCTGTTCTGAGGCCTTCTTCTCCTTCCGTCATGAAGCCTTCTCTACCCCCTGTCTAAAAGTATTCTTCGTCTTTTGCTTTGGAGCCTCTTATCGCGAAGCCCACTCTTGGAGAGCTTCGAGCCCAGTTAGAGGTGGCGCGAAGAAAGAGAAAGGGCGTGAGCGGAAGCTCGGGCTTCCTGGGTTGCCCCACCTTGAGAGTAAGACCTTAAGGTGGGGTCTCTTCTTCTCCTTGTCTGTCGGGGCGAAGATTCTTTGGGGATAGCGGCCCAGGCTACTTTGGAGTTCTTACTGTTCGTGCAGGTCTACGTCGCGGGGAGTCTTTGAGTCCCTGCGCGATGCCGAGATGATGTGGGAAGGGTCGACTTTGGCTCTTGTAAGGGGATGAGGACTCTCTGCTTTCTCATGTGGAGCTCGACGCTAGGGCTGTTTCCTCCATCCTTCCCGATTCCGACCTCAAGAAGGTGGATGCCTTGTCCGTTGAGGCGCTCGACTCTTGCAGCAGGGGAGCAAGCAAAGCACGATCAGCGCCTTCCTTCGGTCCATTTCCTTATTGTTTTAGATTGTTAATTGACTATTTCTTGTTCTTTGGTAGGTGGCTACTTACATGAAGGGCTTGGCAAGGAGGGCCAGCCTTAACAAGGGCTCCGCCAGGGCGGCTAAGTCTTATAAAGCTAAGGTTGCCTGCGACCTCAGAAGTAGACCTTAGCTGAGATGTCAGGGCAGACTAAGGGCTTGTGAAGCAGTGCGACTGAAGCGTCAGCCGATGGTGAGGGCGTGGGAGGATAGAAAAGAGGCCTAGAGGGACTTGAGGTCCGCAGGGATAAGGCTGCGATTGGCGGAGGGTTGTAGAATTTGTCGAGGGTGACTTGCACGTCGAGTGATGTTGGTTGGGTTCGCGAGAGGCATTGGAGGCTGGAAGCTCCGTGGAGCGCTTGATGGAGGAGCTCGGCAAGCTTCGGGTGGACCTTGAGAGGCAAGAGGCTTTGGCTAGCCAAAGGGACGAAGTGATAGTAGAGCTCGAGGCAGAGGCTACGCGATGGGCCTTGGGTGCTTGCCTTCTACGGGGCGCCACAGAGCTTTCCGGACTTGAGTTTAACTTCGGCTTTCCCTGTGAGGAGGTGAAGAATATGTTTTAAAATTGCGGGGCTAACTTCGGCGCCAAAAGGTGCCTTAGGGTGGCCAGTGCTCCTTGATGATCTTTGGGTTCCTTCGGAGGCTAGCTTTCCTGCCTTGCCCGCTGGGGCTCTGCCTTTTAACCCCACTGCTTCTGTGAATTGGGCCCCGACCTTAGGTGCCTAGACTTTTTATTTTAACCTCACTATTTTTAGGTGTTGAGCCTGGGACTTTTGTATTGCTTATGACTTTAGTTGATATGCGAGATTTATTGATTAATTTTATACGTTTTATTTAGTTCATATCGTAGGGCCTTCGGGCTTATTCGTCTTTTGTAAGTAGTTGAGTGGTGGTGTGACCAGTTTTTGAGTTGCGTGACTCCCCTCAATTCTAGGCTATGGGGTTTTGCCAAATTGGTACCTTGGCTCTGGTCTATTTAATTTGTTTAGCCCCAAAAGGCCAGGCTATCGGCTCTGAGCTATTACGCCTTTTGAGTAGTTAAGCTGCGCAGATTGAGCCTGCGAGCTCACATTAACTGTGTGTGCCTTCTAATTTCTTGAGCTTTCAAAGCCCAGGCTTTTTGGCTCTTGGAGTTGTGCATTACGGTGTTAGGCTCTTCAAAATGAGCATAGGCCTTAAGGCTATAGTGCCTTTTCAAACAATTAAAATTTATGCAAGCGAGCTACTAGGCTCTTGAACATTATCTTCTAGTGTTAAGCTTCGAGCGAGGCTTTTGGCTCTAGGCTATTACGCATACATTCTTGAGCTTTTGGTCTTGAGAACATTATGCCTTAAAGTGTTTGAACTCTTCAAAATGGGCTACTTCGGCCTTACAGACTATTGTCCTCTTTGGCTTGATTAATCTCTGGCGAGCTCTTGGGCTCTTGAGGTGTGTGCCTTCTAAAAAATTTGCCCCGAGCTTCCAACGAGCTTTTTGGCTCTAGGCTGTTTATAACCGAGCTATTGACTCTTTAAAATGGGCTACTTAAGCTTTTTGAGGCTATTATTGCCTTTTGAAGCGATTAAGCTCCTAAAGCGGAGCTCTGGGGCTCTATCACGCCTTCTACGATTGAGCTAAAATGGTTCCTGGGCTACAAGGCCTTCCTTGAGTAGTTAATCTCTGCATAATTGAGCTAATGGGGCTCCTGGGCTATTATGCCTTCTCTGAATAGAGCTAAAAATGGCTCCTTTGAAATTGTGCCACATGGCTCTTTAATATCCCTTCCCTTGGGAAAGCGCGCGCAACTTTAATGTAGGTTTTGTGGGGATTGGTGTAGATTGTGTGAATTCTCCAAGTGTCCGGGCTTCTTTATAAATAACTGCCTTCCTTTGATGGGGTGAGTTATACTCTGCTCCTATTTTTCACGCGCCCGATGGTGCACAGTTTAGTAAGCGATGGGGCTTAAAGGTTTGATCATTACTGCGCGATGTCAGTTTGGCGGCCATGGGCCGACGCTTGGTTTCTCTGCTCTGCTGTTTGTGGGAGTTGTGTTTTTCCCTAGTTTCCCCACAATGAAATTTGTATTTATTCTAGTCTTACTGATGATGGAACTAGGCCCGGAGAATGTATTCGGAGGGGGCGGTATGCTTCAGAGGGAAAACTTTGAAGTCCCTTCCCCATTATTCCTTCCTCCCCTCTTTTCTCCCTATCCCCCCTTTTCTCTTTCTCCTTCTCCTTCCTTTTCTGTTTCTCATTTTCTTTCTCTTTCTCTTTCTCCTTTTCCTTCTCTTTCTCTTTCTTGTGGTTTTTGCCTTGACTAGGTGTTGGCCGATGTGAAGAACGACTTTGCTGATTGTAATATATTTTTTTGATATGGAGAACGACTTTGTTGATTGTAATTTTCTGAGATGTAAGGAAAGATTTTGTAATCCTCTAAGGTGATTGTAACTTCCTTGAAATGAAATTTTGTATTTGTGTTATGTGACTCTTTCGGAGCCGAGCTCTTTACTTTCTCTTTTCTCTTCTTTTTCCTTGTGGGTTTTTCTTTCTGAGGAGTAGAGAACTGTTTGTGCCACTTGTCTCTGAGGTGCAGGGAACGACTCCATTGACTGTAATTCTCTGTATTAACTGTAATTCCTTTGAAATAAAGAACAATCTTTTGTGAAACATGCGCTTTTGCACCGGACAACTACGGCCCAGGAGTTCCTTGGCATATCATTATAACTTATTTTTGATCCACCATAATATTAAGAAGCCTAAAAATGAACATAGAAACATTATTTAAAATCAAAACGTTGGATTCTTTATTAAAGACTACATTCCGAGGTCTTATTGGTAAAACCGTTTGAGGTGTTCAGCGTTCCATGAGTGGGGCAGGGTTTTTCCTTCTTCTGTTTGGAGTTTGTAGTTGCCAAGTCGGATTATGCGGGATACGATATAGGGCCCTTCCCAATTGGGTCCGACTTCCCGTAATGTAGGGTCTTTCCTTCTTCAGAAGCTTTTTAGAACTGGTCGCCCGACTTGTAACTCCACAGGTTTGACCCTTTGGTCGCGTATCTTCTTTGTCTTTCTGTGATAGTCCTCAATACGCTTTAGGACCTGCTCACTCTTTTCTTCTAGGAGATCCAGGTTTAGGCGAAGAACCTCTTCGTTGTATTCGGCGCTTGCGAATTCAATCCTTGGAGACTTTAATTCGACCTTGGCAGAACTCTTTGCCCGATTAATCAAGGCTAGAAGCGAATGGGGAATCTCTTGGGTTGACTAGCATGGATTACGTATTGCATATAACACCTCGGAGGAAATTATTCTACCATTTTCCCTTTAGATCTTCTAATTTGGTGCTTTATTATTTGCTTTGATCCCTTATGGTGACCACAGCACCCATTGGGCTATTGGATGGGTAGTAGTTCTTGATTCAGTTAACGTAGAAATCCTAAGCAGTTGTCAAAATGTTTCCCATTGCTCGAACCACGAGGACACCGGGATCCCGAACCTGCATATTATAGAACGCCAGACGAAGTTACGTACCTTCTGTTCTATGATTGTTGCTAAGTGTTCGACCTTGGCCCACTTGGTAAAGTAATCCACTGCCACAATGATAAACTTGCATTGGCCCCTCCCAATGGGTAGGGGTCCTAATATGTCTAGCCCCCATTGCTAAAAAGGCTAGGGGCTTGTGATTGACGTCAGTGGCTCAGATGGGAGATGAGAGATCTTAGCATGCTCCTAACAAGCTTTGCATTTTCTGACTAGTTATGTTACGTCTTTGAGCATTGTGGGCCAGTAATACCCCTGCCTCAAGGTTTTTCCTACAAGGTCCGAGCTCCAATGTGGTTGCCACAGACGCCTTCGTGTATCTCCTTAAGTATGTAATTGACGTCTTCCTTCCCTATGCACTTAAGGATGGGCGTAGAGAAGCCTCGTTTATAAAGGGTCCCCCGATGAATGGTGAATCTTGTCTACCTTGCTCTGAGTTTGGATGCCTCCTTTGGGTTGCTTGGCAATGTTCCTTCTACTAAGAAATCCCAGATGGGGTCTTGCCTCACGAGCCGTTCCGTTCTTATCACCCTGCTCTTCTCCTTTTGAGTAGAAGAGCTCATTTGCTTGGATAACATGGCTTCTTCACCGTTGATATACTTCTCTGTTTTGGCGAGCACCTCGGCCATGCTTGCTTGAGGGTTCTTTAAGATAAAGAACATCAAGTGTTTCGACTGCACCCTTAGCCCTGCGATGAAAGTGGTGATGGCGAACTTCTCGTCTGAAATATCTACCTTTAATGACTCTGCGTTGAATCTTTGAACATGACGCCAAACTCTCTGCGAGTTCTACTTTATGGTCAGAAGGTAATAACTTGGCTTCTTGTACGTCCTAGCTCCGATGAAGTGGGAGAAAAATACAATGGAGAGTTCTGTGAATGATAAGATTGAAGATGGCGGAAGTCTGTTAAACCAGGCCAATGTTGGGCCCTTTAGCTTGATAAGCGAGAGGCTCTGCGTAGATAATAAGGGTCGATATCAGGTACGCTCCATCGGTTCTTATATGTATTGAGGTGATCTATGGGGTCTTTCGTTCAGTCGAACGTTTCGATCTGACATTCGAACTTTCTTCGGAAAGAGGAAGTGCAACACCCATTTGTGAATGATTCAATTTGTTGCGCAGAGTGCCATAGAGACTAGAGCTTCGGCCTTTTTAAAGCTTCCTTCATATTGTTGGGCTCTTGTTGGATGTCCTTGAACCTTGCTCCATGGCCAAGCTCCTGTCTCCCTGCGATAAAGGATGGGTCCATCGCCTCTGTTGTTCCTGCCATGCCTCTCATTGTGATTCTCCTCCGGGGGTTGTAGGGTCATGCTCCATGGCTTGGCTAGTTTCTCCTTCTCCATTTGCTTCTCGAGGAGGGTCGAGGTGTTGCTGTTCTTCTTGGGTAATGGTGTTTTGGCCTTCTCGGGCCTGTCGCGCCTCCTGGGGGCATTGTATTTGCTTGGCGAGTTGCTCCAACTCTCTCAACAAACGTTGGTTGGTGAGATGGAGCACCTCCATCTCGTCGGTATTGGGGTTTAGAGTTTCTAGTGTGCCTCAGGAGATTAATTTATCTACTTTGCCTTCTTTGAGTCCTAACATCCTTGGGGGATTAGCGTGGCTCCTTCTTGTGTTCCGAGTTGATACCATCAGTCAGCGAGATCGGCTATTTGTAAAGGCTGGCCGTTCCCACAGACGGCGTGGCCCGGTGATCTTTTTCAGCGGCGAAGTGGAGCTTGGCGGAGTGTTCCGGGCCAGATTAGTGACTGGATCATGTTCGGGTTCCTTTGCAAAAATAAGGAATAAAAAGGATTGGCGGGATGGCTCGATTTGCCTCTCAGATGCCTAAGTCGGTTCCTTCGGTGGAAGAGAAGAGAAGATCAAGTGCTTAGTGTAAAATTGGTCTGTACCTTTCAGATAAATTTGGCTTGGTATTCTGATAGATGATTATGATCGCTTTCTGGTTGGATGATAATCTGAGATCTTCTCTCCCGGGTGGGTGAGGAATTTTCTTTCCTCATCGTGCTTAGATTAATAAGGGATAATTAATGAAACGATTATTAGGAAATATCCTACTTCCCTAAGCGGTGGAAATTTAATTAGGGAAGTTTGGTACTTTCCCTTTAATATGGGTTCTTTGGATGTTTCACGTCCTACTTCTCGAGACCGGGGTGAAGCGGGTCCTGATGCAGGCCTTCGTGTTGGGCATATGTGGTGGGCTGAGCTCTTTTATGTCTTTTTATTAGGCCTGCTTCTTTATCCCTTTTTAAGAGGCCCGACATTTGGCCTTGTGTTTTTGGGCTGCTTTATTATTTTAAACCCAGTGGTTTATTGAGACATTATTTAAATGGGTGAGAAAGTTATATAATATGTTTTGGTGAAAGGAAAAAATGAGTTTCTTTCTTGAGTGTCAAGTATTTGATTCATTGAATAAAAAAAAAATGGAAAGAAAGAACTTGAAAGGAAGGCATGAAAAGTGAGGATCAGATCAGAAGCGATAGAAATGTAGTTCAATCTGTTAATGATTTGTTACATCGTGGAGGCCTATGACTGGGGTCCAAACGACCATCCACAATTGGGCCCCCATCTCATAGGCCTTTCCAAATTGGGTCTTGAAATATCAAGCTACGCAATAAAGCCCTGCTCATTAGATATTATTATTATTATTTTTTGTTAAACCATGAGGTATTCTGAACAGACTTGTACACACAAGCGCTTTTAAACCATATCATACCTAGACTAATCCTCATACAAGTTGGGAGGGACCTTAAGGAGGTACAACTCTATCCTGGCTACCTTGCATCACAAGGCTTGAACTGAGATCATTGGTTAAGTTAGGAAGGAGCACTAACCATCTCACCTACATGCTTTCGGTGGTTATCCTTTGATATTATAAAGTCTTACTCTGTCTTTTTTTACATCTATTCATTTTGCATTAAAACCGTGGTAGTATTCTGATTCTCATAAAGACTTGAACCTGGTCCTTTCCTTATGCCCCGTCCCACCCTTAATCAGTAAGCCATACCTCATTTGCAGTCTTATTAATGATTTTGCATTAAAACCGTGGTAGTATTCTGATTCTCATAAAGACTTGAACCTGGTCCTTTCCTTATGCCCCGTCCCACCCTTAATCAGTAAGCCATACCTCATTTGCAGTCTTATTAATGATTCTTTCATTTAATTTTCACTCATGAAAAGTTGAAGTTAAGCTGAATGGAAAGGAACCGTAGAGAAGAGCAATCCCTCTGAAAGAAGTCTCCTCCATGAATGCTAGTTCAAAATGAAAATAGTTTTCCTTGGAAATGGAAATGGAAAACCAAACAGGCCCTCCTCAGTCTTTACAAAAGAACTAGGGTACTACAAAAGCTAAGTGTTAGCAATTTACCTGAAACCAGGGATGTCTGATTTTGCATACGCCTCAAGGAGTTAGGGTTATATGTTTCCTTTTGAAATTCAAAGATATTCTACCTTCTTCACATTTGTTTCCTAGCGTGCCAGGAAATAACATCTACGGTAAGATTACGAGTTCGGGCGGACATCCACTTCACAAGTTTCATTAAGACTAGCCAACATCTTCCATTGCTCTATCATCAATACTCTGACTTGGTATAAGTGGTATCGTACCTGACGAAATCCGGAAGCGGGGTAATTTGGTTGGGTGAAATGCTTTAATGTTGTAGAACAGTTGAAATAACTATACACTTATGCGAATATAATCATAAGAGATATCAGAAACAAACCTTCAATTTCTCTAGATGGAAAGCAGGATTGATTATCCTTCTATATTCACCTCCTCACCCTCTAGAGTAGTTGAAAATCCCTTGTTAGAGAAAAAATAAGAGGGCTTATATATGGCTTCTGAAAGTGTCCTAGCTTGTTAGACAGTATTTCTTTCATCATCTCTGGATCCATGTCAATCAGCCTCGGTGTTGTCCCCACCCAAAACAATGATACCTTCCCTGCATCCACAAATTTCCATGTTAAGTTCACTGTAAAGCTATATGTTCATAGGAGAAACTAGAAAGCATTTGATAGTTTTTACACATGCACATACCATATACACTGTGCCAGGAACAGAGCGGATCTACTCGCGAAACAATATCATGATTTGCAGATTCATCGGTTTGACCATGCCTTGATTATCAATCTTATGTACTCTTTCATATCACCCATGACCAGCTTATAGTGAGTTCACCTTAATTCCTTGTCTTCATAAGCGTTTCTCCGGTATTTAAACTCACTTAAATGGGTAAAAACTTTAAGACACCATAAAGACAGAACCGATTGAAGAGATTAGTAGACAATGTAACATAGAAAGCCATCTCTTGAACAAAATTATATTACGTAGTTAAGATTTTGTTGAATGTTTGATGCTCTTCCTAGTCTCAAACTTTTGCTATAAATATATACTGTGTTGGATCTTTCCTTTTTAGCATTATCTTGAGTATGAGATATTTGACTTTTGATTGTTTCCCAAGATTTTGACTAGATTTTCTTGGGAAAACAAGAGGGTCATGTAAGGTCATAGACTCCTATGAGGAGTTTGAAGGAGATCATTTGGATTCATGATCATGACCGTCAATTTATTGACTCGGCTTTAGATGTTTTTTGGCTTCCACATTGCATAAATAAGTTTATATGATGTTACTTTATTTTGTTTATTGGGAACATTATTTTAGAAATGGGAAAAAGAGATTATATAAAATGTTTTGGTGGAGAAAAATGAGTTTCTTTCTTGAGTGTCAAGTATTTGATTCAATGAATAAAAAAAAATGGAAAAGAAAACTTGGAAAAGAGAGAAATTGGAGAAGGAGGCATGAGAGAGTGAGGATCAGATACATCACAGAAGCCCAATAGAAGAGTATTAGTTCAATCTATTAATGACTCCTTACATCGTGGAGGCCCATGAATGTGGTCCAAACGACCATACACAATTGGGCCCCCATCTCATAGGCCTTTCCAAATTGGGCCTTGAAATATCAAGCTATGAAATAGAGCCCCTTATCGTCTGGTATTATTATTATTATTTTTTGGTTAAACCATAAGGTATTCTGAGCGGGCTTGTACACACACGAAAAACGTTTTTAAATTATATCACACTTAGACTAATCCTCATACAGGTCAGAAGAGACCTTAAGGAGGGTAAAACTATACCACAAAATACAGTTGCATTCACAAGGCTTGAACTTGAGACTATTGGTTAAGTTAGGGAAGACACTAATTGAAGGGACCCAACTCGGATTTCCTCTTCTTAACCCGAGAGACCCTCTCGGCACTCCTACGGATTTGAGAAAACATTTCTTGTAAACCCTTTTTAAAAGTGAATCCGTGGAGTGAATCCATTTATACAGTTATGCTTTCCATTAAAATCTTATTAAACATGGTGGGAAATATATATATTTTTTTCTTTTCTTTTTAACATTAAACCCTTTTTATATGATTAAACATTTTGCAGAAAATCGGGCAGAGTTTCCTCTGTTTTTGGACATTTCCCAATTTACAATACTTGCAATAAAACATTTTACACTACAAAAAATATTCATTTACTCCACATCCAACTTCTGAGACATCAAGTCCACCACATGCATTTCAAATCAAAATTTTAAATCATTTTTTGAACACCATAGAAATATAAACAATATTTTTATAACCATTGGGCTCGAGTCGGAGATTACACCCAACCGCCTACGTACCTCTACCACACAGAGGATCAAAGCTCTCGTAGTTCATTTCTTTAAAACATATATACATTACAAAATAAATGTGCACAAGTAGTTATTTACAAAAAGGTTTATATATTTTCAAAAAGTAGTCGTCGCGTGAGGCGGAAGTGTCACTGAGCCGGAGGATGCTCGAGTAGACTACTCATTAGTCTCTGCCTCTAAAAACATTTTATAAAACATTTGGAAAAAGGGTGAGCTAAAGGAGCTCAGTGAGAGTACAGTTCATAGGAAAATAAACGTTTTTCGGATATGGTTAATACAAGGTGTAAAATAGATGTATAAATATCTCATTTCAAATACACATTTAGTTTACTTTCTTTTCCTTTTTGAATCAGATCATATCTGGAACCCACCTACGGGTGGAGCCGTTGGCCCATGAAAGAACCTTCAATGAAACAGTCTTACGATTCACCCAGGTGACCTAAAGAACCTCCGATAAATTGTGCATTTCTTTTAGATACCATTGCACTATAGGATAAATCATCGTGCGTTGATAACCTTTTCGTACTTTTCACGTACATGGCGATATGCATCACTCTTTCTTTCCCTTTATAAAAAAAATCCTATCCATTTCCCATGTACCATGCACGCTTAAAACACTTCAGTCGACTTTCCTTTAACTTTATATTTGTAACATAGGATAACCATAGATTCAATAGTAAACATTTTCATATAAACATATATATATATATATATATATATATATATATATATATATATATATATATATATATATATATATATTCATAAACATTTCATTTAATACCAAAAACCTAAATCATGCTTTATAAAACTATGAAACCATAATCATTTCATATTTTATCAACATATTAAAGTCAAAAAAACCACATTTCCTTTTCGATTAAATTTGTATAACATAGATGTAAACATATATATTTGTAAACATTAATATATATATATATATATATATATATATATATATATATTTCTTTATTTCTATAAACATTTACATTTTTCTCTCACTTTAGTTATTTAATCCATTTTTTCTTCTTTAAACTTTTCACCTCCACCTTTATCCTTAATTACTTTTCCTATAAGTTACATTATCCATAAAATCCATTAACATTCATACTTTAATCATGTTCGAATTCGTCATTAATTATAATATACTTTCTATTAAATTAGAAAGCAACCCTTAAGCATTTTTCTTATTCAACTTAATCTCAACTTATCTAATTCACTTCCAATCAAATCAAGGCTCGTGATAACATCATTATAAGCCTTAAATCAAGCCATTAGCATGCTTAAAGTGAAAAACCCATAATGCCCTTCACCTTAGCAAAAAATTACATTTATACCTTAATCAATTATTTTTCTGAAAACTTTCAATTCCTTTGTTCTATTAGGCATTTTAATCACTTCCAATTGATTAAAATAAATGGAAACTCAACTTTTGCATACTTTTCCTAAGGTGGTCTAATCCTACATGTCACACATTCATCATTATTTTTTTAATTTCTTCCATTTTCTTTCAACAAATTACATTGGACAATTCATCCAATGCCATTGATTCACTTAAACTAAATCAAACTAATGCATTTCCAATTAAACCCTCTTTTGGCCTAACCCTTTCCATGCTATATCTCATTTTCTTTTCAACTTTTAATTCCATTAATTCCTTCAAGTATTCAGGAATGTCATTAAATCAATTAAAAACCAATCAAACAACATCACTTCCATAACATTCCAAGGTTGACCTAAATTTAAATCCTTATAATCTCATTCTTTCTTTTCAATTTCTTAGCAAAATCAACCTAGAATCATATCAATTTAATAGCTAAAACCTTAATATAACTCAATTGAAGGTTTAGATAAATAATCTATAAAACCCTAATTGCTTACCTTAAGAGTTTTGGTGTCTTGATGTTAACTTGAATTCCAATGAAATCTCTTGTTCAAATCTACATAAAGACATGCCAAGAAACTCATTTACACTCTCATATAACCATTTCCTCCATTAACCTTCAAATTCACATAAACTAGTAAGTGATCTCACCTCAAAAACTTGATTTTTCACTTAGGGTTTGATCTAGGGCATTTCATGGACATGATGAACACTTGAAATAGACTTGAAATGACCAGGTGCTAAATTCTTGGAAAGGGGCTGCTGAATTTTCTCCCTTGCTTTGCTCCTTTTTGCTCCACTTTTGCCTCTCAAATTGGTTTCACCCGTATGCACACCAAAAGACAAGTCCAAGGCACTTTTATGATCCTTTTTCATGCCTAATTTACCCTCCAATTGTCCTTAAATTAACCCCATGCCATTGGTTAGCATCCTTGCATTCTCATTGGTGTATGTATACTTATAATTAAAAGCAAATGATTCCACTTTATACTTTCAGCCCAAAATCTCGCTAACTTGAACCATAGTTAGGCTTAACTAACTCTCTCATGGTTTGCTATTTAAATATCCTTTTAACCTTAATTAACTAACCAGCAAAGTTAAAGTTTGACTTTGTTAACACTCATCCACTAACCATAGTTAAGTTAACTAATTTATGATAAATATCAAAATTTATAGAAAGCCTCATAGGTCCATTTTTAATCACATGGATCACAAAAGCTTACACATTCATTTATTGGTTGCTTTGTTTACTTAGATTAAGGGGTTACTCATTAAATGACTTAAATGCCCTCCTTGAAAATAATACCCTTGAAGAAATAATCTCTATGCAATAAAACTCCGAAATTATTCTATGATCGTCCAATCATAAAATTGATCATGATATACTCTTATTAAACTTATTTCCTATCATGAATATGCTTTAGAAAAAAATTGTAGGGGTACAAGGAATATTTTTTAAAACTATTTCGTAAAAAAAGCATTTTCGTCATAAATCATCGGACGCTTCAAAAACCTCTTAAACAAATTCCGTTTTAATCCATTTTAGTTTATTTAGACTTAATACATTATTCTGAACATTTTCAATTTTTGGGGCTCGTTTTGAAAATTACTATTCATTTCACCGTTCCGAGTCAAATGCACCAACATATCGAACGAAATTTACTATTCGTAGGGCAGTAAATTCGGGGAAAGATAACAGGCCATCTCACCTACATGTTGGTGGTTTATCTCGATATTATAAGTCTTACTCTGTTTTTTTCATCTATTCATTTTGCTTTACAACCATGGTAGTATCTTGTTTCTCATAAAGACTCGAACTTGATCCCTTTCTTATACCCAGTCCCACCCTTAACCAGTGAACCATACCTCATTTGCAGTCTTATTAATGATTCTTTCATTTAATTTTCACTCATAAAAAGTTGAAGTTAAGCTGAATGGAAAGGAACCGTAGAGAAGAGCAATCCCTCTGAAAGAGTCTCTCTCCATGAATGCTAGTTCAAAATGAAAATGACGTTTCCCTGGAAATGGAAATGGAAAACGAAAGGATGGTACCTAGAAAGTTGTAAAATCAAAGCCCCCAAGTTAAAACTTTCCTCCTGAAGTGGGAGAAAATTGAATAGGAATGGAAATTCCTCCAGAAAACAAGTCAAACCTAAAGGGAAAATACAACCTTTTTCCTTTTAAGTTTTTCAGTTGTTTTTTTTAGGCGCCTCACTTCTAAAGCTCAATTGATTCTCCTATTTATTTAATCTATTTTTACTTTTATTAGTTTATTGTAATGGGTTTCTGAGTCATGGGTGGTTGTGAGTTGGTAAAAGCAGAAGAAAAAAAGTGGGACTAATCGTGAGGTCATGAATTTGACTTAAGAGTGATTTCAGGACAATCGTATAATAATTCAAAAAAAAAAAAAGTCTAATTGTGTAATAAAATTTGAATTAACTTGTAAGGAAAAGAGGAAAAATTTTGGAATTGCAGTGTACTTCCACATAGGATCGAGTAGAGATTTTTGGGATCCGATTGGTTTGGGTTTTTAAAATTGTTTTTGTTCTTAAAAACAATGAGAATAAGAAAAACACATAAAACATATTTAGATTTATGTTTGTTTACTATATTTTGAAATTTGTTTTTTATTATGTAAAACAAGAAAAACAAGAAAAATATAAAAAACGTAGGTTTTCCCAGTATTTTTTGTTATAAAAAACAAGAATACATAAAACACTAAATTTAGAAAATAAGAATAGTTTTTAGAGAACACTAAAATGATGTTCTTTATATTTTTAAAAACCGTTTTTAATAACAGTTTTCAAAATCACGAACTAAACAAGTTAACCTTTTTCTATTCTAAAAATACAAGAATACTAAAAATACTAAATTAAAAAGCACAAAATTAGTGTTTTTTATGTTTTTAATTATTGTCTTCAAGAACAGTTTTAAAAAACACGGATCAAACATGCCCTTGGATTCTTGTAAACACAAAATTAAATTCAGGGAAAGAAAAAAGCTAAGAAAATTTTGAAGAAGTTTCCCATTTCAATGCATGAGCAGTTTTCATTTACTGGCTTAAAGAACTTCTACTTCTGCATTGATATTGACAGGAAGGCTAACTCCTATGTTTTCTAACTATTATTCATTTGTTTCTTCTCTGCTGATTCTCTCCTTTTCCAAATTATAGAAATTTCAATTCCAAATGATGGAATTCCATTTCCAGGAATTGTTAGTTGCAGGTTTTAAAACATGGAAGAGCAATTTTTCTCAAGAAAGAAAAACGTACGAAATTTCTCACCTTTTCCTCTACCTCTCTTTCCATATCTCCTCCCAAATTACACTAGTTTAGGAATTTGCTTTTTGCTCAACACTGTTCTTAATCATTTTCCAAATCTGTTTCTTAATAAATGTATAAAAGAAAAGAGAAAAAAAATTAGGAAAATTCTAGTGAGATGTTTCAAAACCCTTTTATAAAAAAATAAAAAAAATCATTTTAGGCAGCTTATAAAACTTTGTTTCAAAATAACCCTTTTAAGTCATGAGAGATCTTTGGAGCTTTTTTATTTTTAAAAATTTGATTTGGAAATTATGATTTCATTTTAAACTAAGAAGTTGTAACTGTTAAAAAATAAAAAACTATGATTTCTCATTAAGATTTTAGTTAAAAAATGAACAAGTAGTTTCTAGTACGGCTCTAACTTGTATAAAAAAAAATAAAATTGAATATCTTTCTTACATAGAATAAGGGTTATATTCTACCATAGTTTTAAAAATAGCCTAAAATCAATATTTTGTTTGAATAAACAGGTCATTTTTTACCCCAAACTTAAAATTCTAATTAATATTTTAACTTGATTTAATAATTACGTTTTTTGATATGACATGACAGTCAAAAGTAATGACTGAATTATGAGATTTGGTTTGACATAAAGTAGTAACAACCGGTAGATATAAGATTCTTGGTATGATTATATGGATGGATTTGATTGGATGGTTGGAACTAATGATTAAATAAATGTTGATAAACCAATTTAATACTTCAATTTAAATTATTAAGTAAATTAAATATATTTGATAAAATAATTTAATAGTTTGAATTTTTTTTTAACATCTTTTCACTTTGCTTTATATCATAGTATTTTATTTATCATAAATTTATCCTTTGGGCTTGAATCCACGAACCCCACCTCATTTATTTCTATCTGGGTAAGTTGGTAACCGCTAAACTAGGTCTTATTGACTTTAATAGTATGAATTAAAAAAAAAAAAATTATTAACTTGTTTTTAAATTCATTTAGTACATTTCTCTATCTCTTTCATTACTCTATAATCTCAATTATTAATTAATATACTTTAATCGAATTATAATTTATTAAAATAAAAAAAATAAAATTACAATTTAGAATCAAATTTAAGTAAATGTTATTAAACAAGCTTATCCTTAAAGTAAAAATTGACTTGTCTTTGAGACATGACACAAGTGATAAAGATGTGAGATTAGCATATAGAAGAACCATGATTGAATCTTTACTTAGGAACTATAATCCAATCCTTATGCAAAAGCCGCTTGTCATCCCTTATCAGATATGGGAGAAATTTCTTGACATTGTATAAGTATGAGTTCATCTCAATCTAGCCCATATGCATTTTTAAGTCGTGAGGACTCCTTCGACCTCGCGGACAATATTTACATTATTAGGTTGGAAGTGGAATTTACAGAGAAATGGTATCAAACGTCCACTGATCTGATGTGGGGATTTGTTCCGTTTAGTCTCGTATGAAGTATTTGTCTGTTTGGTCCTATAATCCCATGGGACACAGTGAGGACTTTATTAATAACGTGGAGGGTGTTTTGCCCATCCCACATCGAATAGGAAGAAGCTTGCTTGTGGCCCATATAAGTATGAGGTCTTTCAGCATGGTGGACGTGTTTTAAAGAAAGCTATGGGAGGTCATTGGGCCCCAAAGCAGACAATATCTATATGGTTGGGCAGTAGTTACAAATGGTATTAGACACAGTTCTCGACCCGATGGGGGTCTGTCAGATCCCCCAGTCCCATAGGGGTGTTTGTCGTTTAGTCCACAGTGTAGGATCACAACCAAGGGCGTTGTACGTATGAGGATGTTTGCTCGCGTAAGAGTATTGGATATGAGATAAACTTCTTTACATTATATAAGTATGAGCTCCTCTCAATATAGTAAACGCGTTTTAAAGTCATAAGAGCCCATTGAACTTAAAGTGGATAATATCTATATGATTAGGTTGAATCTTTACAACACCGAAACATGCAAAAGTGAACAAAAGTAAAAAAAAAAAAAAAAAAAAAAAAGGTAAGAATCGACTTAAATATCTAAAAATTCAATTTTAGTTATCAACTAATTATTTTTATATTTACCAAACATTGAGTAAGTCATTAAATAATTTTGTAATGGTTAGGAAGGAAAATAAAGATAGTCAAATTTGAATAGGATTGAAAATACAGAGAATAGGAAAAAGTCGATGATATCTTGAGATTATGATACAAGTGGCACGTCCTGTGAATAGTGAAACTTAGCTTCAATAGCGGGGACCATTCATTTTAGATTAAGGTGGTGTTTGTTTTTTGACTTAATACTGAAGTTAAATAGCTTTCAGTATTAAACTGTTTGTTTTTTTTAAATTTTCATGACTTATTGCTGAAATTTTTTTAAAAAGTTCTGAATAGAAAAAGTGAAAATATTTGACTTTCTATTCGAAGAGTCATTTTCACGAATAGAAAAACTCAATCGTTTGCTCAGCTACACACAACTAGGACTGTGGGAGGGTTTGGGACGGACGGTCCTAGCTCCCCAGCTTCGGGCACATTTATTTTTCGATTCGAGCATGCGTTTAAAAAAATTAAACCGGGCGGAGTGGGAAATGGAAAATTACAGCTATTTCCAGTTTTACATTTATTTTATTTATTTTTAAATTTAATTTTTTATATTTTCTTTTATTTTATTATATTAAAATTAATATTTTATAAAAATAAAAATATTATGAATTATAAATTATTTATTAAAACATTATAATAATAATAATTATTTATAAAGTATAAAATAAAATAATAAAAAAATTATTTTTAAAATATACTTCGGGGCCAGAGCTCGTTATTATTATTTCGGATACGTAGTTCGTATTGCTTCATTAGGATTCGTTTTGCCCCGACAATTTATTTTTGATTCGCTATTTTAAATGAACTTGGCAAATCATTTACCAACTTTTCGATATTTTTCGTAAAAATCTTGTCCTCAGTCGCGACAACTTATCACCTAGAAAATCGGAAAAATTTCCACTTGTCTTAGAATTTAATGAAACTTTTCTGGGTCATTAGATTTCGCGAGATGAATTTAGCAGTGCGATCCAGTTTAGGTCATCGAGATATAGAGAGAAATTTTGAGAACATGAACCGTATAGCGATTTATTATTTTTATTTTGTCATTTTTTGAAAATTTTCCTAATTTTCGGGTTTCTGAGGAGTACTTGATACTGAACCCGTTTCGGATTTGAAAATAAATCAATCCACATTAAAAACCGATTATAGTTAAAGCCAAACTCATTAGTTAAAAGTAGGTTAGAGCGGGAACTCAAAATAATACGTCTCATTGTCATCACATTTACTCATTTCACCCAATATTAAAACAAATAGCTTAATCTTAATCTTTATTAAGTCTTATTTAATATTAAGATAAAAAAAGATTCTATTAAATTAAATAAAAAAAGCAAGTGCGCTTTAAGGAGTGTTGTTTTTCTCTCTCTATCTAACAATATATATATATATATATATATATATATATATATATATATATATATATATATATATATATATATATACTATATATAATCTAATTTATCTTAATTTTCAAGGAAAAACTATATTATACTAAGCTAAGGTTTCATATTACATAGTGCACATCCAATTTCAAATCATTTTGGAAAGCAATGCATGAGAGACAGAAAGAAGGAAAATGAAAGTGATGTCACGATCTCAATTATTACTTTGTGAGAATCCCTATTGAATAAAGTTGACTTGAAATCAAACTGTTTGTTTTTAAAACAAAGGAAACATTATTTTGAGTTATTTAGTAGTTTAGTTAGAAAATTTTGGTCTATCAAAGTCGAGAATGAAGAATTACCCGATGTATCATCTTTAGTTTTCGTTTTGGAAAATCGTTTAGGTACTTGAACCCCCAGTTGAAAATACGTTTTGTTTTAATGCAATTTGGTTAATTTGGTTGAATTTGGTGAAAACAAGGAAAGCGAAACTACGCATTTTACGATTCGTATAAATATTGAAAATAGTGATCCATTTGCTGTTTTGAATTTGTTTCGTCTTATTCTCGTAGTAAACGTGTTTCATGTTTTTCGAAAAGGTTTGAATAGAAAGCCCAAAATTTTACTCTTAAACGGGGCCTTAGAAACTATTATTATTTTTTAAATTTAGTGTTTTTATGTTTTTCAGAAAAAAAAAAATGTCAAGCTTGTGTTCCTTTGTTATTCTTGTTCTCGTTATTTTTAAGAATAAAAAATAGTTTTAAAATAGAAACCAAATAATCCATAAGTTTTTATAACTAAAATACAAACGGCTACATACTACTAACCTGAAATTTTTTCTAAAAAAAAACAAAGTTGTGGGGGTCGGTTGAATAATGTTGATTTGAAATCTGAAGGGGTGCTTGTTTTCCATTTTTGGAAATTGCTTTTTGATAACAGTTTTTGAAAACATATATAACATTACTTTTGTGTTCTTTAAAAACTTTTATTCTTTTTTGAATTTAGTATTTTCTGTGTTTTTGAGAAAAAAAAACTAGTAATCAAACAGGTTTTCCCTATTTTTCTTATTGTTCTTGTTTTTAAGAATGAAATATTTTTCAAAATAGGAACCAAACGCCCCTAACCTTTTTTATAACTAAAATATAAACAACTATACTTCACTAACCTACGGAAATTTTTTCTTAAAAAAAAAAACAAAGTTGTGGGGTCAATTGAATAAAGTTGATTTGCAATATGAGGGGATGTTCGTTTTCAATTTTTGAAAACTGCTTTTTGAGAACAATATTTGAAAACACATGTAACACTATTTTGTGTTTTTAAAAATATTATTGATACGAGGACGGATTTATGTGTTTTGTGTTTGAAAAAAAAAAACTAGTAATCAAACGAGGTTTTAACTGTTTTCTTGTTGTTCTTGTTTTTAAGAAAAAGAAAATAATTTTTCGAAAATAGGGCCAAACAAACACTGCACTTTTTATAACTAAAATATAGCGACTACATTTCATTAAGCTATGAAAGCGTTTTCTTAAAAAAAAAGTTGTGGGGTCCATTGAATAAAGTTGATTTGAAATGCGAGAGGATGTTTATTTTCCATTTTTGGGCGCTTTTTAAGAATAGCTTTTTAAAACACATATAACACTATTTTGTAATTCTTTAAAAGCATTGATGCTTATTTGAATTTAGTATTTTCTATGTTTTTGAAAAAAACTAGTAATCAACGAGGTTTTATTGTTTTTGTTGTTCTTGTTTTAGAGCAGGAAAATGATTTAACGGGGAACGAACAACCCTAACCTTTTTATAGCCCCAAAATACAACGACTACACTTCACCAAGCTATGAAAATGTCTTCTTAAAAAAAAAAAAAGTTGTGGGGGTTAATTGGATAAAGTTGATTTGAAATATAAGGGCTGTTTGTTTCAATTTTGGAAAGCAGATTTTTTGAAACGATTTTTGAAAGCACGCTATACTTGCTATTTTAGTGTTCTTTTTAAAAAGCGTTATTAACTAACACAATTTAGTGTTTTTTAGAAAAAAAAAAACTAGTGTCGAAATATGTTTTTCTGTTCTAACACTGTTACAAGACAAAATGATTTACAAATAATAATAATAGCATTTTTATAACTAAAATACAAACGGCTACAATTCACTAAGCTATGAAAATGTTTTCTTAAAAAAAAACAAAGTTGTGGGGGTCAATTAAATAAAGTTGATTTGAAATCTAAGGGAATGCTTGTTTTCAATTTTTGGAAACTGTTGTTTGAGTAAAATTTTAAAAAACACAAAGAACATAATTCAGGTATTGTTGAAAACTCTTATTTTTCTTTTTGGAATTTAGCGTTTTTTATATTTTCTTTTTTTCAGAAAAAAAAGAAAAAAGAAAAAAAAGGAACAAAACGTATTTTCCTTGTTTTTCTTGTTTCCCTTATTTTTAAAAATAAAAAATAGCTTTAAAAAATAGGAACCAAACAAACCCTAAGCTTTTTTATACCTAAAATACAAATCTCAATTGACTAAAAAATTTGATAAACCCATTTCAAAGTGAAACCTAAGATCTAAATTCCCCAAACACAAATGCCATTTCCTACCTTCCAAACAAGGTGACTGTAAAATAGATACAAAAACAGTTGAAATACAGATATTTCTCCAACTGATCTCTCAAGACAAGAGACCATTTCTCTTTAATTAAAAGAAGATTTCATTAGGTCATTTTTTTCAAAGGCGTAGGGCTTTGCACACTGACAACCTTAGATTTCATTTAATTTACATATTTTATTTAATTAATTATATTATCTTTCTTTTGTCTAGTCAATCCCATGGAATAATAAAATTTTTGAAAATCATTTTTTTATGATTGGGTTTGGTTTTGTTTTACTTTTGTTTTCATAAGCAAATATGGTGGGAGTTAGAGGTTCCCACATGACACTTAAAGTTTTTTTTAATTTTTAATTTTTTATGAATATTATAATAGTTGCAAGTGGTTCACATGTGCCCCCTCTCTTTTTGGATCAATCATTCATTAATATCTTGATTGGAGAGGTGATGAAGCAGGATACTTATGTTTTTGTTTATTGATTTATAAATAATTGTAAGAAGAAATAAAAAACGTAAAATACATAAATTATCCTGGTTTTACCAGTAATGTGTTTTAGATATGGAAGTACTGAGATGCTATTTTAATAAACAGTAGTTATTACTTTGTTCAATGTTTTAAAAATAAATTTGTTGATTGAATCAGAAAAATTATTAATTCACGATTTAAAGGTTGAATCGTAGTTGAACCAAGATTAGAAAGGTCACCGATCGAAAATCTAACCAGTTTGATCCAATTGTTAAAATATTGAATTTGATGTTGTTTCTTATGTCAATACATAGAACATTAAGATAGCATATATATAGTTTATTTTTTATTTTTTTGAAAAAAGTATATACAATTTATTAAGATAATACATAGTTACTATTATAATTGAAAAACAATTATCTTTTATAAAATAAGTATTGAATAATGTACTTTACATTCTTATCATATTCGAGAAAGTGAAACAAAGTTTTCCCTAAAATCTTTAGGTTTGATTTGATTTGTAGCAAACAATAATATTAATAATAAAAGAATAAAAAGAATAAAGTCGGAACTCATGTCTTGTAGATCTATGCAGCTACCCTAGTGTCATGAAGTTTCTTGGAAATAGAGATCCAATTAAGGATGTGATTTTTTTTTTCTTTTCATGTTTAATTTATTTTTATCTGTCGATAAAATAATAATAAATAACTAATAATACGTTGATTTAGCTTTGGTTATGTCTCACGAAACTTTCATTCATCCGACATTAATATCCTCGAGTTCATGTTTTATTATATCCAATATATATATATATATATATATGTTTATGGTATGTTGGAAAACTACAGAATAAGAATATTACATAAATGAAAGAAAATGATCGAAAGAAAATCTTAATAATCTTTATAACTAATATTTGAAATATTCTTAAGGAAATTTGACCATTTATAAATACCATGATTATATATATTTATATGTATATATAATTATGAAAGGACAAATAGTATCAAGTGCATGTTTGAAAAGTAGGAATGCAGTGAAAAGAAAAAGTTAATGCAGTTTTTATATATTTTTTATTTTTTATAAATTGGGGTTTGAGATTGATTGAAGAAATGGGTGAAGGAGCATTGATTATTATTAAATGACAAAAAGTCTGTCAATTTTATTATTATTATTATTATTATTCTCCAAACCAGTCACCTCCAGAATCAAAAAGAGAAGCAAAGGAATTGAGATTTGAAGAAGAAGAAGAAGATGAAAAGCCAACATTTAGCTGTGGAGGATTATAACAACCCAGACTGCTCCAATCCTCCAGCATTTCCTTCGAGATCATCGATGGTGGCTCCCCAACTGAAGAACCAGACAATTCGTGATTTCCATTTTCGTAGAAATTGGAGTTCAGAAGATCAGATAAACACAGCTCCCCCATGCTTATATCCACCATGAAATCCATCGGAAAGTCTTCTGTATCAGTCAGTCCTGTTTCACCATGTTTTTCCCTGGAAATGTCCGCCGTCATGGACCGCGCTGCAATCTCCGGCTCCGGCTTACTTGAGCTGATATTTTTTCCAGTGGTGTTTCCGTCGGTCGTCGGAGATATGAACGCAACGGAGCAGCGGGTGGCTTTGTTCCTGATCACGGCGGTCGTCAGCGCTCCAGCTCCCCCACCGCCGGCTTGTTCTTCTCAGTTAGCCGAGCCGGCGGGGTTTGTCGGCTCTGCATCTTCCTTCCCAAGTTGGTGTTCAGTGATTCTTGATTTCATTGTCTGTTCGCCCTGAAGCCTCCTGGCTATCAGAGACCATCTGCCATTAAAATCCAACAAACTGTAATCCGAAAACCCTAAGGAAAAACAATGAAATAAGTTTAAAATTAAGAAATATTTAAAATTATGATAGTATTTGATTTTCTATTATGGAACGAAACATATTACATATTTTCATTTTCTTAGTACTTTTCGGGTTAGCATTAGTGTTTTAGGCCGGAAAATTAATTAACTAATTAAAATAAAAACCTGTTCCCCAAGAGTTTGTGAAGCCCGACAATGAGATCTTCTTCATCAATGGAGATGTTGCCTCTCTTGATGTCTGGTCTCAGATAATTCAACCATCTCAGCCTGCAACTTTTCCCACACCTCTTCAGTCCTGCAACTATGGAAATTTCTCAGAAACCCCACATCTTTTTTTCTTTTTGAATTTCTTCTGTTTATTTTTTCCCAAATTCAAAAACAAAAGAAAAAAAAAAACAAAAACCTGATTTCTTGGGGACGCTTCTCCATCTCCCTTCACCATGAACTTTGATGTATTCTGTTAAAATCTTGTCTTCCACCACAGTCCAAGCCCCTCTTTTCAAACCCTTCTTTGAACAACAAGGGCTTCTCCCCATTCTCTTTTTCTCTGTCACCTGATTTATTTTTCTCTCAGTTTCCTGGGAAAACTTGCAGAGAAAATTGCACCTCCCTTCGATTTAGGAGAGTGGGTTCTTATAGGTGAATCTCTCAAAATATGACATAATATTTGCAACCAACAAAATTATTACTATATGCGTAATTATTCATCATATATGACGTGTATTGGTATATATGGAGTCGAGAAGATTAATTACTTGCTTAATCTCGAAATAAACGACGATAAATGTCGACATCCTGTTATTCTGATACTGTGCCGCGTTCGCGGATTACTCGCGATTATAAGAATGAAGCTATGACGTCGTATCACGTCAATCGAGCCGGCGTCCGGCGATGATGATTCGAGAGGATTACAGTGAGAGTGATCAGAGGAAGAACAGTATGTTTCTGTTGTGTTGGATAATACCCTATATGATAAGAGACTTTTTAATATAAGTGAGACTCATCCCATCATAACAACTGATAAAGGATAATAGTTCTATTTGAATAAAGGACTTATCCCTATCTCATCTAACGAATATTCAAATAGGAATTAACCTCTTCTCCATAATGGACGGATATGAATTGGGCCAAAGCCTAGCCCAAAAGTCTAACAAAAATAATATTATTGCATGTGCTAATGGTCCACTACTTCCGTAGGGACAAAATTGTTTGCGTTCTTTCTGAAAATGACATCTACATATTTTTTTTCTCTCTCCATAGTATCATTATTCACATCTTGCGTAGTTTCTATTTTCCCCTTAATTGCTTAAGAAAAATAAGTTAGTTGAGAAAAAGTTAAGAAAGAAAGATTATACTCAATTTGAAGTTAAAGAATTAATTATATTTGATTCAACCATAGTTTTTACTTTAAGGATTAAGGTTATTTGAACTTAAACTAATTAAAATTATCTAGAGTATAAGTAAGATAAAATATGTCCATTAATCGTCCAATATGACATGTAAAAAAGGAATCATAGAACTAAGCATATGTTTTTCTTTTATATTCACTTTGTATTTATATCATTAAGAGTATTTTATTCTTAGATTCAAACTGTATCTCCGATAAACCCATCATATCCCTTTACTACTAGACCCAATCATCACTTAAAGTAAACGTGTTTGAATATTTATGATAAGTACCAAATATTTTTATGAGTAGGAAAAAAAGAAAAAAAGAAAGAAGAATTTTGGGTGGCGTACAATTATTATAAGCATCAATTAGTGAGGGGTTGCTATCATAAATTGTGACTCAATGCTAAGACCCTTCATGTTTTAACCCTAGCTTTTGGCCTTTTGTTCGTAAAATAAAAAAAAAAAAAAGTAACATAAATGTTGTGGCATGTGGTTTGTACCGAGGTTAAAACCCTTCATGCATATATTCTATTGTTGGGATGCGGGGCGAAGCTTCTATGGTATGATACGGTTTGTTTAGGATATATAAGTATTTTTGTAATTTAATTATATCCAGGACTATTATAGATACCCTTATATGTAGGCTGTGGTTGGGTTAGCCAACCCTAATGGGCCACAGCCATGATTAATTTGGTTACGATCAGTTCGGCCCGACAGGCTCGACCCTACCCTAGGTAGAGGGTCTATTTGGGCAAAATGGATAAAAATAGTAAAAACATTAAAAAATACATTTTAAAATTTTTAAATATTTTATAAAATGAAATTTGTTTAAAATACTTATAATTTGTTTTTATATTGTTAAAAAGCTATATTAATTATTTTTTAATATTATCTTATTTTTAATTAATTTTCATAAGAGTATGATTGTATTTTATTAAAATAATTGAAATCACTATGAAGACTATTATTTGAATATTATTTTTTATATTTTCAATAATAAAAAGAAATATGTATTTTTTATAACTAGCAAATTAACTACTTTAAAAATATATTAACAAAAATATGTGTAATTATTAAAAAAAATAAAATATTGAATATAAAACAATATTGTAAAATATTATATAACAGATTTCGAATGTTAGTGAAAATTATTTTTATAATAATTTTAAAAATAAATTAATAAAAATGGGTTTATAAGAATGTGTTTGCAAGACATTTTAAAAATAATAATAAAATAGTTTTAACATATCAATCTTATATAGAATATGTGCCGGGTTGAAAATATTTTGTTGAAGAATTACTTTTGAAATAATTTAAAAAATTGTTTGATTTTATACAAAACATAATTTTATTTGATTTTTAGCATATTTTTATGTCTTAAATTTATATTTGATGTTAATAATTTTAAAATATGTAAAAAACAATTCGGGCCAAGTGAGGTAGCCCGACCACTAACAGAATGGTGAGGCATAGTCATTATCTTTCCGATTTTATTCAAGCCGCCATCATGAGGCCCTGAAATGCACTGCTAAGGTGGGGCCACGAAAGTGGGCGGCGTATTAAAGCTCTCTTTCTCCTATGTAACCACTGTTTGATGATAAAGAAGTTGAATCGTTGTTTTACGTAGATATAGGCACATTACCGAACTACGCCACAAATCATTAGTGTGTCTTCTTTGTTTACTTCACGTGATTTTATTACCATTTTGCTTTCGAATTACAACAACAAAATCAAATAGTATCTCATATCTCCATGACATGAATACGAAAATAGCTTGTCTTTGAGGTTTGGCTCTAATAGTAAAATGATTAGGCGAGATTATGGAGGTTTGTTCAAACTTAAATTTGATTAGATAATGCATGAGAAGCTAAAGAAGCTAGCGTTAAAATCGGCGTGAGCAATATAGGTGAAATGATTGAGGTTTATTTCTAACTTAGCAAATGGTTTTGAGTTTGTGAGCGCCGTATAGTTGTGTTATGTGGTAGAGGCTTTATTGCCTTGTGTCTCTCCCAGGCGGTATGAGGGATTAGTTTGGGTATGGTATGACTTAAAGGCAGCTTTCTAGCAATGTTATTGGCTCAGACATGTGGTTTGACAAAAAAAAAGTGATTTATAAAAGATAAAAATGACTTAAAACACATTAAATGTAGAAGTGTACAAAAATGGACTAAACAAATTTCTAACAAGTGATATATATATATATATATATATACACACACACACATCACATCTCTTTTAATGCAAAACTAGATAATGTTGCGATCTAATTATGACCTTTTGAAAACCAAAAATTAGAAATTTGATCATCCATCAATTTTTGGTCCCATTTTGAAAAAATTGCCCATCTTGTTTTCTTGCAAAAATAATCTCTCATTTTAAAGCACAATATAAATACATGAAATAGGAAATAACATTTTAATATGAAATAGGAAATGACATTTTTATATGAAATAGGAAACATGACAATTTTTTTTTTGATAATTAAACACTTTGTTATAATATAGTAAACTATCTCCACTGAGAATATAAATAAATAAATAAATATAAATATATATAAAATATGGTGATTTGATTAAATGACCTTTTGAAAACCAAAAATTTGAAATATGATCCTTTATCAATTTTTGGTCCAATTTTGAAAAAATTGCTCATCTTGTTTTCTTGTAAAAATAACCCCTCATTTTAAAGGACAATATAAATACATA
Source organism: Tetrastigma voinierianum (assembly GCA_016808115.1). Taxonomy (NCBI): domain Eukaryota; kingdom Viridiplantae; phylum Streptophyta; class Magnoliopsida; order Vitales; family Vitaceae; genus Tetrastigma; species Tetrastigma voinierianum. The sequence continues at coordinate 63,719 of JAEQBH010008758.1, forward strand.
AAATAAGAAAATGACATTTTTATGTGAAATAAGTTCTTTTTCAAGAAAAAAAAAACATGTAAAATATTTTTTTTTTGATAACTAAGTACTTTGTTATAATATAGTAAACTCTTTTAATTGAGACTCGAACCTGAGACCCTGAATGTCATGTCTTTTTAAACTTTCAATGCTCTCAATTGAATTATGCAGAAGTGGATAACATTAAAAAAATTAAATTTACAAATTTAAGAAATTTGATCATAATAAGCAACAAATATTTCTAATTTATAATTGGATTGCCAACTACCTTCCATAAATATAAAAACTAAAAATAAAAAATAAAAAAAGGGTGGAAGGAGATGTACATTGCAATCTGCATGCATTAATATAAGAAAATAAAATTAAAAAAAAAAAAAAAGAAGGCTTAGTATAAATCCCCATGATATAGTCATCACCAAACCAAGATTATATGGTGCAAGAACACTGTACCCTCCCTTATACAAGGAACAAACAAGTGTTAATATCCGCCTATTATTATCTTCGGATGTCGGTCAGCGAGGAGCCAAGTAGCCGAGTTGGTCTAAAAGTTGGCGTAATATCGAGGGAAAATCATCGATGTTCGGTAATAAAATATCAGTATACTCGCGCGTTCGTGAATTGAATTTCCAAAATATAAGTAAATGTCATAAATATATCCGTAAAATATCGAATATCGAAGATATATCTTTGATATCTTCAAAATATCGTCGTGCATTTGCGGCTTTTTGATGCCGATCGTGACTCGAGGATAGTTCTAACTTTGATTGAGTCCGATTTCATATGTTTTTAAAGGAATCAGCTATATTTTGGATCAAGCGGTTGATTTTAAATTTGAAACTTGATTTAATGGTTTAAATTAATTTAACGGATATATGATGATTAATGATCGATTTGAAACCAATCAATCCGGCTTGATTAAAATTAAATCACAATGGTTTTTAAACTAATTCAAAAGCTATTTTGACTCAAAAATTATATAAATACCCTTAAAATCACACAATTTTTTACAAACTCATCCATCCATATCAAGCTCCATTTGATTCCGGAATTATTTTTTTCTTTATTGATTTATCTCAATATTTTGAAGATCTTGGTTTGAATATTGTCTTTAATAAGATGAGATTCCTTCGTCAAATAATGTAATGGAGTCATATCGATCTTCATTTGGTTTAAAACTATTGTAATGTAAATTTATCGATAAATTACTAATGAATATCGTTTTCAAATAAGTGTATATTCTTTATTTATTTTAACTTTTTATAGTTTAACAAGTATTTAATAAATTTTAAAGTATTTTTGTTAATTTTGCTTTATTGACATTTTTTATCAAAATATCCATCGATATTTTACCGATATTTCCGATATATCGCAAAATTCGAGTATCGTTATATGTAAGTAAATCAAATCTCTGCGATGATTGATATTTTTGATGCTAGCAGCTCCTGGGGCATAATTACATTTTGCTCTCTACGTTTTCAACTGCTTGAATTGGCTCTTCTTGTAGGCTTCTAACTTGCCAAATCTACAACTTTAAGAGGAATCTGAAAAAAGAAAGGACAAAATAAAGGTATTCATGAAGACCAATTAAAAACAAATCATGTTGAAATGAGATATTTAATTTGGCGTATTTTGTGGGCAATCATCATATTCATTGTTGACGATCAGTTTGATCATTTATGGCCAGGTTGGGGATGATAAATGGTGTTTGTTTCAGTTCCCTGGAAAATAGAGAAAATTGAAGGTTGGGCATGAGCCATAAAGTTTCACTTTAATTTACACTCATCTGTGCCACACCCAACGACAAGTTGCTAAATTTTTCTTTGTTTTTATTGATAAAATCACCATGCCATAAAATATTTTATTATTAAAATTATCTAACAGTTTTGAAAAATATAATCAACATTTGAAAGACCAAATTAATTGATTTGGGTTTCTAATAAATAGTATTTTATTTTAATAAAAATTAATAAATAATTTTTGCTTAATTGTTTTTGTTTTTTTAAAAACTTTTATTCAATTTAATATCATTATAATACTTTTTTTATAGAGACTCGAGTTTGAAACATCCTATAACCTTTTTTGAGTAATCTCACCCTTTATCACTTCGGCCACGCATCAAATGCACTTGAGCCATGTGTCAAGTGATTGTCTAATTGTTTCTCCTTTTTTTTTTTAAATAGATAATTTTATTAATTCAAATTCTGATACATTAAATAGAAAAGCATTATAATTTAGGTTAATAACATAATATATGAATAGGTTAAGCTCTGTATTTAATAATCTTATAATGGCCCCAGAATCATATAAACATTTTAAACGTAATATAGTAGCGATCCTTGATTTAATTTATTATATACAATACGTCCGTATCTTTATTGTTTAAATCGCGCTGCACACAACATAACGAAACCAAATGAAAAATCGTAGTCATTATAAAAACAATATACTTCTGTATGTGCTTGATGAAAAAATCGAAAAAGCAAAGATTAAGCTTCCGAATCAGGTGTTGGAAGAGTACTCAAATGAAAAAAAAAAAATAATAGAAAATAAATGAATAATTTGAAGTCAATAAAGGATAAAAAAATCCTCTTTCTTGCTGACAAAAAAATAGTTAAAAACCCGAGAATAACAAATAAGAGAAAACGAAGAACGGCTAGGTTTTACAATGTTTAATTGTTTCTCCTAATTAGATTTCCAATTATGACCCCTCCCTATTTTTTAGGGTCGAAAAGAAAACCTCCCTATGCTTTCCTAGGATCCCTAATTGTCCACGCTCTATAGAAAAAACTTCACAAAGATACAAATCCTGAAAACAAAACTCATAATGGTCGCCTTTGTTTTTATTTTTGCTGTCTTTAACAAAATCCCAGCAAGGTACCCCACCATTTATTGAATCCTCTAGCGAAAAGAAATAGTGGTCCTCTTCATTTATGGCATCCCTCAAAAAAAAGAAAAAGAAAAAAAACCCACATTTATCCCTTCCTATATTTTAACATGAGGCATTTCATGTGTCTTTAAAAACCCCTCAACACAATTCAACTAGGGTTTGGTGCTATTATTAGTACTAGAAAGACAAAAAAACCGAAAAATAAATAATCAACAAAATTTTCTGAGTACAAATCAAGAACTTTGGAGTAGGGAAAAATCCGTATTGTCGGTACTTAGCCAAATTTATTGTTTCTGCTCGAAATCTTTATTTTCCATTTGTTTTGTTCGTATCTATTAATTAAAACTTTCATGCATTCACATTGTCCATGCAATTCTCCCTTACAATTTTACTTTTTTGCCTAACATCTATGATTTTAACTAGGAGAAATTTTTTTACATCCCTCGTAGATTATTAGATTTGTTAGAGTTGGGTGATCTGCTTTAGGTAGGATTCTAGATTTCTTATCCCTTTTCCATTTATTATTCTATTTCAATTCCATCACCATCGAATTTATATTCAGGTATATATATATATATATTATATTTAATAGGGTATTCAGGTATGATATATTCAGACCCGTTCCTATTCTTAAATCTAAAATCTAAACCCATCATATCCATAAATTTGAAAATCTTCAAATGATTATTCGTATATTTAATTAGTCTAAAATATTAACAATATACTTATTAGATTCGGATTAGGTATTGAATTTTCATCCGAGTTCGAAAATTGTCATTCTTAGTAATCTTGTTAAGCGATCAAAATTTAGAAAATCACAGAAATAGCTATTAAAAATACTTCACTACTACAATACTTGTAGCTATTTAACTACTACATAGCTCACTAACGACTACTAGTATAACAAGTGTTAAGCTTAGCTACTATGTAGTAGCAAAAAGTAGTTTCACCAATGTTAACTACTAATAGTGTAATACTAAGTAAATTTAGGCATAATTTAAATTTTTATTTATTGAGTTTTAATTTCGGATTTATTTATCGAATTCTATTTAATTATGTTATATTGGTACATGAAATTATTTTTGAGTCATAATAATTATTTTGGCCATTTAAATTATTTACATACTTGTTTTAATATTTATTTTGATTTATCAAAAAGGTTAATTTAAAGTTATTATTTATTTAGATACTAATTTTTCCTTAATCAAAGTTTAAATTGCACAATCATGCCTTAATTAAGTAGAGGAAGGGCTAAATTGGAAGTGATGAAGATGAAGGGGCAAGACTGACAAACCCTTCTCCCTCTCTCTCTCCTCTCCACGCGCGCCGCCATCCACCTTGTGTAGTTCGGTAGCTTCAGACCATAGTCGAGCCGTCAAAACCAGGGAAAAGGTAGCCCATCATAGGCCACCCTTGTCTTGCTTTGGTTTCGCTGGTTGCGGGTTTTTGCTAGAATCACGCGCAAGTTTCTCTCTCCTGCTTCCCCTTACCGCCCACAGCTGTCAGGCCATTTCGGCCACCTCAGCTGTAGATTACTCTCAAAAAGACTCGCTGGACAGAAACTGGCAACCGACCACCCTTGGATTCATCGGAAACCGCCCCCATTCGCCGGATAATCACCCGAACCAGTTCGCCCCCTTTCTCTCTCTAACCGCCACTCCCGTTTCTCGCATTTTTCGGCCACCTCAGCCCAAACCAAGGCCAGAAATGGAATCACCAACCCTTAAAACCTAAAGATCGACCTTGAAACGCCATTTCAGATCGTTCTGTAGGTGAAGCGAGAGACGGTGGAGCTTCGCCGGAGTTGGGCCGTCGGGGCGATTAGGCCCGCCGATTGGTCCTCTTGAAGAAAACAATTTCATTTTGGGTCCCTTGAGCCTTGGAAGCGGCGTCGTCCTCAATCAATTTCCGACCACCTCGAATTTTTCAGGCCATCGTCGCGGCGAGGACCTCGGGAAGCGTGCGGGACGAAACGTCAGATCCCAGATTCAGGTAGTTAGACGGTACTGTCGGTTTAAGCCGAGACTTCGGTAAAAGATTCTATAGCCTAAAACGTGCTTAGAAACCCCAATTGTATAATTGTTCGATATTCGTATTTTAATTGTTAAGTAAATGTTATTTTAGTGTTGAAAATGCCTTTAATTTATTGTTTAATTGCTCATGTTCGTGTTTGAAAAAGATGTAACTTAAAATACCGCCACACGCCGGTTCGATGTTGTGTTTAATTTTATCCTGTATAATTCGAACCGCGTTGATTTTTTATTAAACATATTTTTATTTATATCTGGAGTTATTAATGTATGAATATAATTATTTATCCGAAGCTATAAATTGTATCAATTGTGTTCTCCGATTTGTTGGCCTTTGTGTTGGATTAGATTGGTAGTGGATTTATACGTAGTTGTGTGACTCGACATTGGATAAATTGTGGATATTAGAAGTGTATTTTATCGAGGTTACGGACCCGTTTCTGAGGGGAGTTAAGTCAGTTTTAGGGGAGGTTACGCGGGATTTTTAGGTAGAATATAAGTTAGGTTTTGAGTTGGTTTAGTACGCCAGGTTAATGCGAGGTGAGGTCTAAGTATATTTAAGATCTTAATCTTGTTATTAATTATGTCTTTTCCATTCCTAGATTGTCCAAGCGGCTCACCGGGACGACTGAGGCGTAAATGGATTATGAGATCGATACATTGTGAGTTGATATCATATAGTTTATAACACATCATGCATCTTGATACGCAGCATTTATGGCATTAAGCTACACTCCATCATCACGTCATGATTATTACTATTGAAATTGTATTTACTATGGTAATCAAATTATTTAGTTTGTTATGAAATATATCTGCATATGAGGCTGTTATAAGGATGGGTGTGAACGTGTATTGTTGGATGTGATATTGCTGTGTATTGTAATTGCAAAAATTGTAATGGGAACTATAGCAGGACATACCACCTGATGGGTTACACTCGGGGCCAGCGTCTTACGGTGATATCGGATTATGTTACGGGTTTATGATTATGGACATAGGTTCCACGGTTGTGAGCGTTTCTCTCGGGGATGCGGGAGGCCCAGGTCTGGTTGGCGTTACTCTCGGGCGCCGGCTATGGATTATGATATGTTAGTTCTTTGGAGGTAGGACCACTGGTCGAGGCATTTCTCTCGGGCGCCGGCTATAGGTTATTGGATTAAGTTCGGCCCAGGTTAAGGACCATGGTCGGGAGCATTCTCTCGGCGCCAGTCTGTTGGATTTGAAAGAAAGAGGCCGTAGGGCTTATAGTATTGGAGTGTAGGTCACACTAGTGTCTCGATTGATGTGTGATGTTTGTGTTATGACATGAACTATCTTTGTGTCGTATACATGATTATGTGAATTTCCTTATTAATATGATTTTCATTACCATGTTAATATTATGAATTACTATAAGTATGTATAACATTTGGTTGTGGATATGGTATAGATTATGTGATATTAACTCACTCTCGGGGCGAAAGCGGTCTGATTTATTTTAGTCTTGTCAGTCCCTCCTTGCTTCGAGATCTTTGATAGCTTCGCGAGATTCCCTTCCTTCCACGGCGGTTACATGTACCTATTATAATATTATTAATCTTTGTCCTGTTTAATCTAGGTACCGCGGTACTTGGAATATTCGTATATTTTGTAATTGAGATAATTACATTTATTTTGTGTATGATGTGATTGTATGTGGGATCAGATTTCATCTCTAATGATGTTTGGCATCGGCATATTATATATAGGTATGTTGACATATTGTCGAGGTGATCGCATGATGTAGTTGGTATAAGTATTTTGATTAGGCTTACTCGTTTCGGTGGCTTTATGCCTTCCATTCCTAGCCGGTCATGATCCCCCAGAGTTGGGTCGTGACAAATAGTAGTAGCAAAATAGTAGCTAAATAACTACTACATAGCTAATAAATTGATGTCAATCGCTAAATAGCTACTACATAGCTACTATTTACAATCTAAAATACTACCAAGCCAAAACCTTGGCCACTAAGTAGTAACTACGTAGCTACTGCATTGTTAGTAGTAGCTGAATAGCTACTATTTAGTAGCTAACATACCAATTTGGCTACTAAGTAGTAGCTATGTAGTAGTTATTTAGCTACTACATTGCTACTACTTTTTTAGTTACTAAATAGCTACTATATAGCTATTGAATTGTTGTTGAATACAAAATAAGCTACTACATAGCTACTATTTAGGCTAAAACATTAACAAGTGAAAACTATAGCTATTAAGTAGTAGCTATGTAGTAGGCGAATAAGCTACTACATTGTTGGTATTGGTAGTAAATAGCCACTATATAGCTACTATATGACCCGACATACTAATTTAGCTATTGTAGTAGTGAAGAGCTACTATGTAAGCTACTACATTTGTTTAAGTAGCTAAATGGCTACTATATAACTACTACATTGATGTTAGTAGCTAAATAGCTACTACATAGCTACAATTTAACCGATTGCAATACCTGAAGCCAAAGCCAAGCTACTATTAGTAGTATGTAGTAACTAAATAGCTACTACATTGTGGAGTAATGGCTAAATAGCTCGATTTAGCTACTATTTAGTGCTTCAACATATTAATTTATTCTACTAAGTAGTAGCTATGCAGTAGCTGAATAGCTACTACAATGTTGACAATAGCTAAATTTGTAAATTTTTCAAAATTCAGTGATAAAAATTTAAAAAATAAGTTTGGATTCATTTTCTAAAAAAGATTTATAACTTTTAAATGTAATTCAAAATTGTAACTTCTCTAAATTATGACAAGTTTGGATTCAAGCTACATTTAGATTTATAACTCTAAAAAAAATTCAATTATGGAAAAATTAAAAAATAAGTCAATTTTTATATATTGAATTGAATTTTTAAAAGTATTCTAAATTTTAAAAATTATATTTAATTAAATGACAAATTCAACTATAAAAATATAATATTTAAGTGTTTGGCAAATTTAAATATTAAATTATTTTAATAACAAATCAGCTTAATAAAGTAATTAGAATTAATGCGATTATTTAATTTAAATTTATAAACTAAAAATATTTTAGTTGTAAATCGGCAATTTGAATTTTATTAAAAAAGGCAAAATGGTAAATTGTCGCAATAGTACATATTGCAAACCTGAAATTTCCTAGATTCCCGGATGATAATGGGCATATTGTTGGATTACGTCTCATGGAAATCTAGTTACCCAAAAAATTTCGATGAATTGAGCAATTGAAATTTTCACTATTTTGAAACGCAATTGCGGGTAGACCCTAAAAATGGGATTACAGAAAAATCTTGTTTGGAACATAATTTAGTAAATTTCATTTCGAAATAATTTATTATAAGGATGAAATATATAGTGTTGGGACGACTGAACAGTGGACGGTGATCGTGAATCCGCGTTCAGTTGGATCTGGTTCGAATCAAAAGTTCGAACTATGGTTCAAATCATCGCTTCAAATTACTCAGGTTACGTTGATCCTGTCTCGCATACGCGCATTCGGTGTTTCAGTCAATATTTAAAGTCGAGATGTTAACAATAAAGTGTAATTGCGGTTAAGATAACCGTTGATCAAGCCATCGAACCAGAAGTGTGAATCAATGACTCTGTTGAATTCAGGTCAACAGTCCGATCGTTTTAAACACTAATAAATATCATTTGCAAAATAAGCGAAATTAAGCAAGAGCCACGATGTTAATAATATAATTGATTAAAACTTACAATAGATCGATATATCAAATATACAAATGGCTAAAATAACCATGTTAATAGTGTAATAAATTGGCATAAAACATACAAATTTGATAATATCTGCAAATCTAGTTATTCAACGTATAGACGACTATAATTAGATATATCCGACTGGTCAAATCTGCCTTGTCTATCTAAATTGCCCTTACACAGATAAAACGTCATAACAAGGCAGCCCGAATAACACCATATCATATCAAATGCGACAATAAACCAAAAGTAAAGATAAAATAGCGAGAACACAAAAAACAAAATAAAACATAAATTTTCTTTGAAGAACCACTTAATTAAGGAAGAAAACGAAGTAAAAAGTTTCAAAGGGGTTTCAGGCAAAAAAATTGGCAAAAAAAATCATAATTCCTTTCTTGAGGAAAATAGGCTATAAAAAAAAAAGATCTCTCTCTTTTATTATTTACATTTTTGTTATTAGTGCAATAGTATAGTACAATTAATTTTAATTTGTTTCTTATTTTAATTTTAATTTCACAAATACAAAACCCCACAGTGGGGGCTCTAGTGGTACGATTGTGGTAAATCTGGGTTGTTTGGCCTTTTATTTTTTATTTTCTTATTCCTTTTTAAATTGTGCCTAAAAGACTAAAATAGTAAATTCTAAACATTTTTTTTTACCAAGGGAGCCTTAATCCCTTTTGTTCTGCCTTAATTTTCGTCATTCCATTATAACACGCCCCAATTGACCATCGTTTTAACACGAAGTCAAACGGTGATCTCAGCCGTATGCCCGACGATAGGCGGTGAATCTCCTTCAATAGGTTGATCATTGAGTAAATCTCTTCATATGAGTTTAGTATATTGTGGTCTGGCCAGATGCATGTATTGCCAGTGGGATTTTTGAATTTGTTGTTAAAGGTTTTGCCATGAAATTTTTTTAGGGGTTTGATGGGTTTTTTTTACTAGGGTTTGTAGAATTTTGTTCTTATTGGCAATAATGGTACTTACCCTATCTTTGGTTTTGGGGGTTTGTAAGGCATAGATCTTCTTTTTTGTTTTGTATTTGTCTGATCGATTTTTGTGATGATTTTGAATGAATTTTTATTTATTTTTTGGGTTTTTGTTTTTTTAAGTTCTTTGTGTTTGGGTTTTGTTTTGTTTGCTTAGGCCAAGCATTTAAAATTGAGTTGTGTTTATCTTCTCGGTTGTTGGGTATATCGAGATCTCTTTGATAGCTCGACTTTGGTTCTATATTGTTCACTTCTTGGTTTCTTTGGCAATTTTATGTTCGTACCCACATGGCTCTTGGATTACATTGTTGAAGCTTATTTAAGCCTAAGTTTGCTGCCCTTCTGATTAAAGTAGTTCCAATTATATGCAGCTTTCTCCTATTATATGCATTCGGATTATTAATGCTGATGATGCCTTTTTCAATCGGACTGGGCTGGAGCATATCGGGATCGTTGGGCCGGATCAGGACTGCTGCTGAACTGATCTACAGGCTATGTTGTTGCTCTCCCACCGCCCAGAAAGCAAGAAAGTTCGGCGGTCATTCGGCTATCCATTGCGCTCAGCCCGATCCACGCGTGCTTTGTACATCATCAAACTCTTTACTCACCCGGTTGAAGATACACCTTTCAACTGTGGACCTCCAGAATAAATAGTTATCCTTTGTTCAATTTTTGTGGTTTTCGGATTTTCTTTCTAAGATTGCCACGTGTTGATATGTGATCGGTTCTTCAGACGTCTCTATTGATATATGACCGTTCCTGATGAGGGAGGCTGATGGGACCCACCAGTCAAGTGGCAGGTGTCAATTTGAGCTCGCTAATCTTGGAGCTTTTCACGGCAATCTTGTTAGGTAGTGAGGTTGATTGGATTTAGTTCTAGTTGGGAGCGTCAAGAAGGGGTCATCAAACAAAGTAACCAATTAGTAATTTTAAGAAAAATAACAAAATAATAATTATCGAATAATTATCAAAACTATATTGGCACAATCAAAGCGGATAATTGATCACGAAATAATTGCAACAACGGAACAAATTTGAAAATCAAGCAAACAAATCTTCAACATTTTACTCCAATATGATCTTGCAGCCAAAGACGACGAAGCGAAATCAATAATAGTTTTCCACATGCAAAAATTAGACTTCCATACATTTTCTCTTTTCTTCCTTCTTCTTCGTCTTCTTCTTCTCTTATTTTCTCTCTTCTTTGCTCCAAACTTGAAGCCCCCTAGAATGTGAAACCAATTTTGGTCTTTATCCCCTTTTGATATTTTTAAAATTTCCTTTATTACTTTTTAGTCTTTATACTCTCTTCTATTTGCAACCCAATTTTCTTATTTCTATATTGTATATCTCTTCTTATATTATGCTTTTCATATCATTTTGAAAAATTACTAATATACCATTGTATCTTGTACAAATTAGGGTTTAGAAATTTTCTCACTTAACAAATTATAA